>CM053027.1:545972838-546045338 GCA_028564925.1 Lithobates sylvaticus | reverse complement strand
GAGAATATTTTCTCCTAGTTTTAAACATGCATTATGGACTCATCTTTATACTCTAGATTTTTTTTTTTTTTTTTTCGTGTTTAGAAAAGGTTCTTTTTAATTATTTGGTAGAAAAAGCAAAAAAGTAATACGTGAAGGTCTGAGAAGGTTCTTATTTCTCCAGGTCATGGTATAACTAGTAATAGTTGCTCACATTCAGTTGGATTTGTTCTGTAATGTTGAAGATGTTTTGTAGCTTCTCCAATCCACTTCTTCTGTTCTAAGAAGTGTCAGGAAGAAACCCAACCAATTTATATCTAGCAGGTGAACAGACACCTCAATCCAATCCCCATGGAATTTGTCAAGACAGATGTTGATTGTTCAGGAACAGGATGAGAGGTGTTAAAGTGGAAGTCCATGCTAAAACTAAAATACCTGCATCTATAGCCACCAACATTCTAGCACTATCCTGATGTAGCACCCTGATGTTTAGGCAGGGTTGCTAGTAAATTTAACTGCCAAGTGATAGTTGCTTTGGCCAATTGATAGGAGGTCAATTGATTTAACCCTAATTCTGGAATTGCTGCACTTCTCATTTCTGTCACTTGATGGCCGGGTATCTGGTGGCATAACATTAGAGAAGACAAGGGCATTGCAAGGACAGATTAGGACTAGATGGGGTGCCTCAGGCAATGGGCAGGGATTTTCTAAGGTCACTTGGCCTGCTGGGAGAGCCTATTTATTTGAGTGAGGTCAGGTGATTGGGGTTCTGTGTCACCTGGACGGCTGTCTGGGTGGACGTGTGTTGTTGCCCCGGCTGCTAGGCCATCTGAGGGCCTATCCAAAAGCAAGAGAGCAGTGTAGGGTTGGGGTTGCGGCTTGCAGTCCAACCAGAAGTGACGGTTCTGCCAACCAGAGAACCTGTCGTGGTCAGAGGTAGAGGGGAAGCTGTTGCCACTAAGGGACCATCCACCTTGTTACCAGAGACCACTGTGTAGCTGAAGCAAGTACATGAACAGTGTTCTCACCAACTGGGGACGGTGAAAAATTAGAAAACTTCAGCAGAGGTCAAGCCAGGGACCTAGCCAGTGAAGGTGAAGCTTGCAGAGCATTATTGTGTGTCAAGCCAGGGACCCAGCAGGCCAGTGGGGTGAAGCTTGAAGAATATCTGTGAGTGCCACGCTAGGGACCCAACAGGGATGCGGGGTGACACTTGAGGAAGATACTCAGTGAGAAGATTGGAAGAGCTCAGGGGATCCAGTGGCAGTGGATCAGCGACAAAGGTTTTTTTTTTTGGGACTTTGAGTGAGACGCATGATAACATGCATCTCCATCCCTGATCAGGTACAGAAAAGGAGGTCGGGACTTTAAATGAGGTATATGTATTGTGGCAAATCAAAAGAGTCAATGTAAAAACATATATTAGCATTCATTTGTTTGCCACGATGGAGTAGACACATAACAGTACATGCATATAAAGACACATAGTATTACAGACCATGTGTCAAAGTCATTTACATGTTAAAAACCATAAACAAAATGTACAAATATGATGTCCTCAATGATAAAAAATCACTATAATATAATAATTGTATTCAAGATAGTGCCTGAATCCAGAGATCCTGTAGGTATACATGAATTGCATCTAGGTAAGCCCGACCCGTTTCATGGAATGTATCAAATCTTCAGGGGATGCATGATAAATCTACAAAGACATATACATGTAATATGGTAATGAATAAAGGGAAGGTAAAAATAACCATCCCTTCAAAACTCACATATCTGCTTAGTGTGAAGCACACACCACCAGAAAGCCTGGGCCATGGATAATGCCTGGTTTGGAAACTGTGGTGACAGGGTCCGATGAAAGCACAGGGAGCATGTGTGTAAGTAAGCACCAAAGTGTCTTGAACAATGGGACAAGTGGGCTCCATTCTGTGGATCAATAAAAAATATAAATGCCAAAGAAGTGCAGTATATATATATGTGGACTATCAATAAGAAGGGGCCCAAACTAGATGGTAAATGCAACTAATGTATGAGGCAGCAATAATCCCCAGGGATCCAATACAACATGAAAGATTGAGTGTAGTAATAGTAATGGTTACCTTATACTGCTGACGTGAAAACAGAAGCCAGGAATGTGGAGTGCAAAATGCATGGATGCCCGAGTCAGGATGGCCAATGGCTCACTGAACCCCAGAAGTCCCTCCCATTGTCAGCCATGATAGCAACACCAGCACGCATCGGCAGACGACGCCTAGGCGTCGACTGCACAAGCGGCAGCGTGGCACCTATGCTGAGGTCGGGACTTTAAATGAGATATATGTATTGTGGCTAATCAAAAGAGTCAATGTAAAAACATATATTAGTATTTGTGTGCCATGATGGAGTATAAAACATAACAAACAGTACATGCATATAAAGACACATAGTATTACAGACCATGTATCAAAGTCATTTACATGTTAAAAACCATAAACAAAAATGTACAAATACGATGTCCTTAATGATAAAAATCACTGTAATATAACAATTGCATTCAAGATAGTGCCTGAATCCAAAGATGTAGGTAATTATGAATTGAATCTAGGTAAGCCTGATGCGTTTCATGAAATGCAGCCGATCTTCAAGGGCAGATGCATGATACATCTACAAAGAAATATAAATATGTCAAAGGAGACAGCGTGTCTACACATGCAGATGTGGTGTCCGGCTGGGTGCCTTTCCTGGCATGGCTGTTCACCTATAGAAGTCTCGGAGTCTGCTAATTAACTCCTTCAGATCCGCGCTATAGCCAAATGTCGGCTAGTGGGGTACGTCTATTGATGTCCTCCCCTTTGCAACCACGCCCCCCTGAAGGGGGCGTGCAGCGCGTGCTGTTATCACCCGAGTCAATGAGACTCGAGTGATCACAGATCCGAGTAAGGGGTCGATCCTGGCCCCTTACCACGTGATCAGCTGTCAACCAATGACAGCTGATCACATGATGTAAAACATTATTTCTTCTCACGCTGTTAGCCGAAAAAAATCCGATCACCGACTTCAGTTTGCATGGACATTGGTCCGGAAGAGGAGCAGCGTGTTAAAAATTTTTTAAAACCCCCTTAAAACCCCCCCCCCCCACCTATCAGTGCCCACAAATGCCACCTATCAATGTCCACCAGTGGTGCTAATCAGTGCCACCTAGCAGTGCTGCCTATCAGTGTCACCTACCAGTGCTGATCAGTGCCCATCACTGCCACCCATCAGTGCCGCCTTATCAGTGCCGCCTTATCAGTGTCTATCAGTGCCCATCAGTGCAGCCTCATCAGCGTACATCAATGAAGGAGAAAAAATACCTGTTTGCCAAATGTATTAACAAAATATAAAACGTTTTTTTTATTCGGTCTTTAATTTTTTTAACAAAAAATAAAAAACCCAGAGGTGATCAAATACCACCAAAAGAAAGCTCTATTTGTGGGTACAGTGTTGTATAACCGTGCAATTGTCATTCAAAGAGTGTCAGTGCTAAAAGCTGAAAATTGGTCTGGGCAGGAGGGGGGTTTAGGGCACCAGTAAGCAAGTGGTTAACATTGTTCTGTTTAACACAGTTCTGTTTGAGAAAATAAATCTCTTTGCATTCAAGAAGTGTCTGGCGCCCATTAATCTATCTTGCATTACACCCACCATGCCTCGTAACCCACTCTACAGAGAAGGATGTTGGCTGTCCTTAACTCTGGTGGTCACCATTAGGCCTGGAGAGGCTTGGGACTTGGCTACACCATCCCTGTAAAGAAAAAAATCAGCATACATACCTTTTCTGCAGGCAAACCGATCTCCAGTGACAGAAGCTCTGATCCCACGCTGAGCTGTCAGCCACGGCTTCGCTGTGAAGGTGGGTGCAGAGGACACGTCTGGCAATGGAAGCACCATAGTAAGTCTATTGCCGCGTACACACGTACGGACTTTTGCCGGCGGACCTAAGTCCAGCGGACAATCCGCTGGACTTTCCAGCTGGGTCCGCTGGACTAAAAAGCGAACGGACTTGACCACACGCGATCACGCTAAAAGTCCGACGGTTCACGCGATGACGTACAGCACGTACGACGGGACTAGAAAACGAAAAATACTAGAAAAATACTTGCTACTGAGCATGCGTCCTTTTTGGTCCGCCGGACCATACTACACACGGCCGGATTGTCCGCCGGACTGCCAAGTCCAGCGGATAATTTTAAAACAAAACTTAAAACTTTAGTCCGCCGTACTTTGGGCAAAAAAAGTCCGCCGGCGCCCACACACACGAGGGGATTATCCGCTCAACTTCGGTCCAGCGGATAATCCCGCGGGATAGTCCCTTCGTGTGTATGCGGCATATGAGTGACGTCACTTCCCATTAATTTCACAGCTGTTGTTGAATGTGTACTCCAGAGCTTCCGCCACTGGAGATCGGGCGATTTTTTTCTTTACAGGGCTAGAAAGGTTAGTGTTAGAATGTTGGTGGCTATAGATGCAGGGATTTTAGTTTCAGCATGGACTTCCACTTTAACGTTGAAGCCACAGGGAGCATGTGTGTAAGTAAGCACCAAAGTGTCTTGAACAATGGGACAAGTGGGCTCCATTCTGTGGATCAATAAAAAATATAAATGCCAAAGAAGTGCAGTATATATATATGTGGACTATCAATAAGAAGGGGCCCAAACTAGATGGTAAATGCAACTAATGTATGAGGCAGCAATAATCCCCAGGGATCCAATACAACATGAAAGATTGAGTGTAGTAATAGTAATGCCTCGTACACACGTAGGGACTTTTGCCGGCGGACCTAGTCCAGCGGACAATCCCGCGGGACTTTCCAGCTAGGTCCGCTGGACTTTCCGAGGGTGTGGACTTGCCCACACACGCACGGACTTCTCCAGCGGATAATCCGCCGGCCAAAAGTCCGCGGGACTTTTGAAAATGAACGGACTTGCCCACACACGGAGCAGTCCGTTCATTTCGAACGTAACTTCAGGTTACGTAGCTAGCGTAGGCAGTAAATGCCGCCGCGCTAGCTCCGCAAGCTGGCATGGATTTAAAGGGAATCCCCACGCCGAAAAAACGGCGTGGGGGTTCCCCCCAAATCCAAGTCAGACCCTCATCCGAGCACGCAGCCTGGCAGGCCAGGAAAGGGGTGGGGACGAACGAGCGCCCCCCCCCTCCTGAGCCGTACCAGGCCGCGTGCCCTCAACATGGGGGGTGCCCTGGGGAAAGGGGGGCCGTGCGGCCCCCCCACCCCAAAGCACCTTGTCCCCATGTTGATGAGGACAAGGGCCTCTTCCCGACAACCCTGGCCGTTGGTTGTCGGGGTCTGCGGGCGGGGGCTTATCGGAATCTGGGAGCCCCCTTTAATAAGGGGGCCCCCAGATACCGGCCCCCCACCCTATGTGAATGAGTATGGGGTACGATGTACCCCTACCCATTCACCTAAGGTGTAAAATGTAAAGTACAAAAACACACACACTTTTGAAAAAATATTTTATTGCACTGCTCCGGGGGTCTTCTTCCGTCTTGGGGGTCTTCTCGCCGGACTCCTCCGCTCTCTTCTGCTCTTTTACCTAGCTCTTTCACGAGGGGAGGAGTCCGGCTACCTTCTTTGTCGTCGCCGCCGTCGTCTGGGGGTCTCGATCCGCCTTCGGGGGTCTTCCGGGGGTCTCTTCTGTTCTTGCGGCGGTCGTCGTCTTCCGCGCCGCCGGCGCCTTCTTCTTCTTGTCCTTCTTCTTGTCCTTCTTGTTCTTCTTCTTCTTCCGATGTTGACCCGACGCTCTCTCTGCCCGGAATGCCTGTGCCGCTCTGCGCTCGGACTTATATAGGGACATGGGGGACAGGGTCACATGCACATGTCACATGGTGACCCCGCCCCCTTGTGTTGTCACAGTCCCGGAGGATGCTGGGACTGTGACATCGCAAGGGGGCGGGGTCACCATGTGACATGAACATGTGACCCTGTCCCCCATGTCCCTATATAAGTCCGAGCGCAGAGCGGCACAGGCATTCCGGGCAGAGAGAGCGTCGGGTCAACATCGGAAGAAGAAGAAGAACAAGAAGGACAAGAAGAAGGACAAGAAGAAGAAGGCGCCGGCGGCGCGGAAGACGACGACCGCCGCAAGAACAGAAGAGACCCCCGGAAGACCCCCGAAGGCGGATCGAGACCCCCAGACGACGGCGGCGACGACGAAGAAGGTAGCCGGACTCCTCCCCTCGTGAAAGAGCTAGGTAAAAGAGCAGAAGAGAGCGGAGGAGTCCGGCGAGAAGACCCCCAAGACGGAAGAAGACCCCCGAAGGCGGATCGAGACCCCCAGACGGCGGCGACGACGAAGAAGGTAGCCGGACTTCCCCCGCTCGGTAAAAGAGCTTGGTAAATGGCGGGGGAGTCCGGCGAGAAGACCCCCAAGACGGAAGAAGACCCCCGGAGCAGTGCAATAAACTATTTTTTCAAAAGTGTGGGTGTTTTTTTTTACTTTACATTTTACACCTTAGGTGAATGGGTAGGGGTACATCGTACCCCATACTCATTCACATAGGGTGGGGGGCCGGGATCTGGGGGCCCCCTTATTAAAGGGGGTTCCCAGATTCCGATAAGCCCCCGCCCGCAGACCCCGACAACCAACGGCCAGGGTTGTCGGGAAGAGGCCCTTGTCCTCATCAACATGGGGACAAGGTGCTTTGGGGTGGGGGGGCCGCACGGCCCCCCTTTCCCCAGGGCACCCCCCATGTTGAGGGCACGCGGCCTGGTACGGCTCAGGAGGGGGGGGCGCTCGTTCGTCCCCACCCCTTTCCTGGCCTGCCAGGCTGCGTGCTCGGATGAGGGTCTGACATGGATTTGGGGGGAACCCCCACGCCGTTTTTTCGGCGTGGGGAGTCCCTTTAAATCCATGCCAGGTCACGGAGCTAGCGCGGCGGCAGTAACTGCCTACGCTAGCTACGTAACCTGAAGTCACGTGCTAAATGAACGGACTTGCCGATGAGCGGCAAGTCCCTTCATTTCAAAAGTCCCGCGGACTTGCCCACTAACGGCGGGATTATCCGATGGACTGCCAAGTCCAGCGGATAATTTGAAAACAAAACTTCAAACTTTAGTCCGCCGTACTTTGGCGCCAAAAAGTCCGCCGGCGCCCACACACGAGGGGATTATCCGCTGGACTTCGGTCCAGAGGATAATCCCGCGGGATTGTCCCTTCGTGTGTACGCGGCATAATGGTTACCTTATACTGCTGACGTGAAAACAGAAGCCAGGAATGTGGAGTGCAAAATGCATGGATGCCCGAGTCAGGATGGCCAATGGCTCACTGAACCCCAGAAGTCCCTCCCATTGTCAGCCATGATAGCAACACCAGCACGCATCGGCAGACGACGCCTAGGCGTCGACTGCACAAGCGGCAGCGTGGCATGTGGGTTGCACTGGGTTCTCCTTGACCGCAGGTGTCGCTGTCATCGCCGGCAAGAGTAGAAAGCAGTCTAGCTGGATGCATTAAATGCCACTTACCTCTTGGAACCAGCCCAGTGGGAGTGTTCTCTCGCTGTGAATTCTGGGGGGTGGTATTTAAGGTACCGACACCATGTGACAAAAAAAACTTTTCCTGTCCGCATGGTATCGGGTGGTCCTCTGGACCCAGCCTCATGGCCCTCCTAGCCTGGGGTGCGCAACCATGCATCCTGTGTCTCGGGGCTGGCTGGCACGAGGCAATGTAACTGCAGATGTAGGTCCGGGTGACTTTCGGAACCTACTGATACAAGGAAGGTCCGGTGCCATCTCCTCGGAATGGGGAGGTTCAGCAACTGAAGTACCCCAGGCGAGGACTCTTCAGGAGAAGGGCGTGCGCAAGGCTGGCTTCTCGGAAAGAGCCTGGAGGCTTAGTTGAAGGATGCGACCTGGATCAACACTCATATGGTATCGGCGGATCAGCTGAGAGAACCTGGTACCGTATGACAGTTCTTTAAAGTTCATCTAATGCCGCATACACACGGTCGGAATTTCCGATGGAAACAGTCCGATGGGAGCTTTTCATCGGATTTTCCAACCGTGTGTATGCCCATCGGTCTTTTTCTGTTGGAATTTGCGACGGACTTTGGATTGAGAACCTGTTCTTACATTTTTCCGACGGAAAACCTTTCTACCGGATTTTCCGATCGTGTGTATGCAATTCCGACGTGCAAATTTCCGACGCATGCTCGGAAACAATTTGACGCATGCTCAGAAGTATTAAACTTCCCTTTAATAGTGCTGTCGAACGTGTTGTATGCCGCGGTGTTATTGACCATCGAAATTTGGTGTGACCGTGTGTAGGCAACACAGCTTGAGCGGAATTCCGTCGGAAAAACCGCCAGAGCTTTTTCCGACAAGAATTCCGATTGTGTGTACGCGGCATTACACTTCAGTGATGCTAAAGTATAACTTACAAGTCTATGGCAGAGACTTTACCAAGCATCCTACCGGCTGCTAGGCCTAGTGAGAGAGACCTATCCGGGGGAACTGCAGGAATCCAGTTGGTGAAACAGTTAATTTCTCTGGATTCGTCTAATACCTTCACCCTGCAATCTAAGTACCTGAACTCACCCCTAACCCTCTACCCTTATTCAAGAGACTGTTCTATTTTCTGAATAAATAACCTAAAAGAGGATTCAGTGTCAGTCTCAACCTTTTCTCTGGGTTACTTTCCACGGGATCCCCAAGATGGAGCTACAACAGGTGAGGTAACGGTAAGCCCAAATAAAACCAGCAGCTCCTTCGGAGGTCAGTGCTACATGTGGGGGCTCGAGTCCGGGATTTGCCATTACCTCTAGCAACTAAAGTGACTGTTTGGGTGGAATCTACATGGTAGAGGGTTTCTTTTTGGACTGCTCAATTTTTTACAAGGGGTTGATTGCGGGCTATTGCCTGGCGCGTAGACTGTGGGCGGAGTTGAGAAAAGCCATCGAGTTGCGTGACCAGAGGAACCAGTGGGAGGATTCTTACCTGTTCTTTCCTGCACGAGACGCCGCGGAGTGTGTCGAAGGAGAGGAAGGAAGAGACTGTGATTTTCTTGCTGAAAGAGAAAAATGTTCCGGATGCCAGGAACACCATCCATGATGGGACCCAGGATGTTTTCAGTGGGAAATGCCACAAGTGTGAACCTGCCTGGGACTCTGCTCACGGATACAGAAATTCGCCTGAGACCGCAGGGGCGTTTTGTCCTGTAAACGACGGGGGATGTCGAGGCCCTAGGAATGCTCTGTGGCAAATGTGAGGGGCTGGTCGCAATCCTCCGGCCATTCGCCTGATGCCTGCAATGCGGAGAATATTTGTTTGCGGTGGAGCAACCTACCGTGCATACCGCATGGACTGGGCCACGGGCATCGCCACTGAGGAGTCTGCTGCATATGCTTCTGTGATGAGGCCTGCATCGTGCAGACCGACAACTACTACTACTACAGCCAGTGTTCCAGATGGAGATGCTGTTGCTACTACGACCGGAGGAACCCCTCTGGATGTCATGGACACTGTTTCGTCCACCACCACAAAAATCCCTACACCGGCTCACAAAAAAGTATAGTAAGTGAAAGCCTCCTGCGGCCGCAGTCGAGACCTACCCCAGAACTTGCCTGGATCGGATCGAGGGAAAGTGATTGTTCCCAGGAAATCTGCTGTGGATACAAGTGAGAACTCTGGGGTAAATGTTATGAGCGGGACTGTTTGCAATTATTTGCCGGCAGAGGAGTTGCGGGACTCAGAGATAGATTCCCTGTCTGATCTGTCGGGGATGATGACTTATTTGAGACTTTGTCACAGGAAATGTTGTGGGCAAACTCAGATGATGTGGCTGCAACTTGTGATATATCGGGCTGGCTAGCCCTAAATTCGGGGAGTGCATCGCCTCGCGCGGGAACCCCTACAACTGTAAATGAGACTGTACCCAAAAATATCAGTGTGTCCGGATCTAAGAGACTTTCTGCTGTTACTATGGTACGGAAATCACCTGATTCCTGTGTGCCTCCCGGGGATGGAAGTGCCCGAGCCCTGCCTAGGCTTGCATGGTCCCAGCGGCTGCTGAATAAGCGGGTGGCTACAGAATACGGTCTGGAATTCCCTTAAGTTTCAAGGGAAATTATGGACGAGATAGAGCAAAACAGAGAGCAATATTATGCCAGTGATGTGTGGTACTATCTGAAAGTACCAAAGCCTTTTCGGAAACAAGGATGTTCACCAAGCATGTATGAACGCTTTACTGGGTGTTTGCAGCACTGGAGCTTTGGGAGACACATCTACTCTGATAAAGTTGTTATTTGTCGGCCGGGAAGAGACAATGTCATATATTTCATCACCACCGTGGATGCCAAGGGGAAGACCTTAGTTTTACCAGATCCCGGTTTTATTGGTAAAAAAAAGTAATTATTGAGACTGGTGTTGTTTTTGCTTCCGGAAAAAGTTTTGCAAAAGTACAAGGACTATGGGGCTAGTTAGTTAATGTTAGGATTTTCAAGAGGAAAGCTCTGTGTCAAGGTCAACTACTGGCTACAGCACTTGTAGTAAGGACTTGAAATTCATCGCTCTTGCCACTAGATGGTGAGGGTTTGCACAAAAAAGTTGGACATTTGCACATAGGCACATAGGTTAAATACACGGGAGAGAAAGTTTCATTTTCGTCTGAGAATGGAATTTTGCCTCCTATAACTGTACATTTTCATTTTCTCAGCAGTTCTATGTATTTTCTAGTCTCCTTCTAAGGAGACCCGCAGCCATGAGCCAGTGGCATCGATGTGGGGGGTGCAGAAGGGTGACCCCACGGGGTATCATTTAGGTGTGCAGTGTGTGCGAGGCTGAGCACACTAGTGCACACCTGGGTCCCGCCCCTGCCCGTAGTGCACACCCGAGTCCTGCCCCTGACCCTGTACATCTCCTGAGTCCTGAAAACTGCACGTATCGCAATCCTGAGTCCTGCACCTTGTACATAGCACATTTGAGTTCTGCACCTTGTTTGTATCACATTCCTGATCCCCGCACTGTGTATGTAGTGTATTTCTGCACCCTGTGCATATTGAGCATACTTAACAAGGCCTTTGTAAGGCCTTCCCATTGTTAGTGCAATTTGGTCGCACCTACCCTTTTATGCTGTGTTCTCCCCCCTGTGGAGGGGGGGGGGGGGTTGTGGTGGGATCGTGGTTAAGCCCTGGATGACACCATCAAGTGCACTGTGGCAGGCTAGACAGGTGAGAGCCTGATGTGCTAGCCTTCTGCAGAGTGTCCACTGCTCTGTCCTGCTCATGCTGTTACTCCTCAACAGCAGGACAGAGCGCTAGTAGGGAGAGACGCCACCATGACACCATGTTTTACCACAGCAGGTGATGGCGCTAAGCCACTGCTTTGCAATTAGCAGCAGTGTTGTCAGCCTGCTGTGTTCACTCTGCCATTTGGCCATTGAGCTGTCTATCATGTATACAACCCAACAGCCAACTGAAGTAGCTTCCATGGCAGGGTGACAACGCTGATGTATATTGTGGCTTAGGGTTGTCATCCTGCAACAGAAGGTGCTGCTGCTACTGGCAGGGCCTCCAGGTAAGAAACTTTGTAAAATACAGGGCATCCGGAAAGTATTCACAGCGCTTCACTTTTTCCACATTTTGTTATGTTACAGCTTTATTCCAAAATGGATTAAATTTATTATTTTCCTCAAAATTCTACAAACAATACCCCATAATGACAACATGAAAGAAGTTTGTTTGAAATCTTTGCAAATTTATTAAAAAATAAAAAATCCCATGTACATAAGTATTCACAGCCTTTGCCTTGACACTTACAATTGAGCTCAGGTGCATTCTGTTCCCACTGAGCATTCTTGAGATGTTTATAAAACTTGATTGGAGTCCACCTGTGATAAATTCGTTTGATTGGACATGATTTGGAAAGGCACAAACCTGTCTATATAAGGTCCCACAGTTAACAGTGCATGTCAGAGCACAAACCAAGGCATGAAGTCCAAGGAATTGTCTGTAGACCTCCGAGACAGGGTTGTTTTGAGGCACAGATCTGGGGAAGGGTGCAGAAAAATGTCTGCAGCATTGAAGGTCCCAAATGAGCACAGTGGCCTCCCTCAACCAGTAAATGGAAGAAGTTTGGACCAACCAGGACTCTTTCTAGAGCGGGCCGCCCGACAAAGCTGAGCGATCGGGGGAGAAGGGCCTTAGTCAGGGAGGTGACCAAGAACCTGATGACAGAGCTCAAGCGTTTCTCTGTGGAGAGAGGAGAACCTTCCAGAAGAACAACCATCTCCACCAATCAGGCCAGACGGAAGCCACTCCTCAGTAAAAGGCATATGACTGGAGTTTGCCAAAAGGCACCTGAAGGACTCTCAGACCATGAGAAACAAAATTCTCTGGTCTGATAAACAAAGATTGAACTCCTTGGTCTGAATGGCAAGCTTCATGTCAGGAGGAAACCAGGCACCGCTCATCACCTGGCCAATACCATCCCTACAGTGAAACTGTCACATACCTGGATTGTGAGCCTGACGTGTAGAGGAGAGCCTCTCATGCCGCACCGGCTTGTGGGCCCCTGAGGTTTAGACAGTAGCCACAGAAGCACGGTGACGCAGGAGTGCCTGGGTTCAGTCCAGTATTGGTATGGCTGGATGCTCGTGGCTGGAGATGCAGCTGGCTGACCTATAGAGCTGGGTAGACCAAGACCGCGGTGGTTTGTAATGCAACAGGAACTGGTGCGATCCGCAGGGCAGGGATGCAGCAGGCTGGAGGAGTAGATGCAGAGTCAGGCAGGCCGGGTCAGTAACTTTATGGAGTATCAGGCAGAGCAGCAGGCAGAAGGGAAGTCCAATAAGCAAGCCAAGGTCAGGGTATCAAGCAGACAAGGTTAGTAGGAGCAAGCCGGGTCAGAGATCAGAAGTCAGCACAGATAACGGATTTCAGGAAACACAGAAACTTCAGACCGAACAGCAAGAAGTCCTGAGTGCAATCACTTTAAATAGCCCCATTGGCGCCAACATTGGTGACAGGCGCACGTGTGTGTGCACGTGTGCGCTCTGGCTCACGTGTGTGTGCACGTGTGCGCATTGGCGCACATTTGTGCGCAGATGTGCACGCTGACACGATGTTAATGTGCGCGCTGACGCGCTGTTAATGTGCGCTTCTGCCGTGCAATTCCTGCTGCACGGCCACGCCTTTCCTGACAGAAGCATGGTGGTGGCTTCTGAAAATGCTGATTACCTGGCTGTGACCCAGAACAAGCATGGAGCCAATGAAAGAATATCTCCTAATCTGTGTACTTGTTCTGGGTCAGTGCAAGCAAAAGGCTCAGAGCCAGAGGATCAGCATGACAGCCAGGCAGCTTGCTTTTCCAGGAGGAGAGGTTAGCAGTGGCGGCCTGGTGGTGATCCTAGTTCCATGAATGTGTATGTAATCCCCAAATCTATATTTATATGTCTGGCATCAAGTCTCTCTGTATGCAGTTTTCTTAAAGTGGAACTAAACCCTTCTCTTCTTTGCAGCCAGGGGAGCTGCCATCTTAGCCTCTGTTTGATCTGCAGCTTCCACGATGCTGCACATGTGATAAGTTATGGCACCAGTCATTTGATGGCTTGACAGTTCGGTTGAGAGCACAAGCAAATGTGTCAGTTAGCATTATTGACATGCTTTGAATGTAACTGTTGGGAATCCGTTTTGTGTGAATCTTTTGCAGAGATTCTTACCTGGAGATCCTGCAAGTAACAACACTTCCTGATGGGGACTTAAAATGCTAAGCCACTGCTTTGCAATTAGCAGCAGCGTTGTCGGCCTGCTGTGTGCACTCTATTATTTGGCCACCGGGCTGTCTATCATGTATACAACCCAACAGCCAACTGAAGTAGCTTGTATGGTAGGGTGACAACGCTGATGTAAATTTTGGCTTAGGGTTGTCATCCTGCAACAGGAAGTGCTGCTGCTACTGGCAGGGCCTCCAGGTAATAAACTTTGTAAAATTAAATTTGTTATTTATAAACTGTATACAATGAGATATGATGCCAGATATACTCAATTGATTTTGGGTTTCCATACACTTAGGGCCCTTTAACACTGATCAGTTTTTGATGCACTTTTGTTGTTTAAACGATTGCCACCCACCGGCCGTCATATGACGGCCAGGCGGCGCGGTTCTCGTTCTGGGTGGGCGCCCTCGCCTTCCCGGCCCACCAGGGGGGGCGCACGCGCCGGCGGTGGCACTCGCGTGCGGCCACCGTGTCACTGAGGACCCCATGCACGTGCCCGATGGCCGCAATGTCCGCCGGGCACCCGCGATTGCCCGGTAACACAGCAGGAACATGGATCTGTGTGTGTAAACACACAGATCCACGTCCTGTCAGGGTAGAGGAGACTGATGATGTATTCCCAGTACAGAGGAACACCAATCGGTCTCCTCCCCTTGTGAGTCCCCTCCCCCTACAGTTAGAATCACTCCCTAGGAAACATAATTAACTCCTCGATCACCCCCTAGTGTCAACCCCTTGCCTGCCAGTCACATTTATACAGTAATCAGTGCAATTTTATAGCACGGATCGCTGTATAAATGTGAATGGTCCCAAAAATGTGTCAAAAGTGTCCGATGTTTCCACCGCAATATCGCAGTCACGATAAAA
Organism: Lithobates sylvaticus; assembly: GCA_028564925.1. Classification (NCBI taxonomy): domain Eukaryota; kingdom Metazoa; phylum Chordata; class Amphibia; order Anura; family Ranidae; genus Lithobates; species Lithobates sylvaticus. The sequence goes on along the minus strand of CM053027.1, from coordinate 546,030,741 downwards.
AACGCAGATCACTGCCATTACTAGTAGAAAAAAAAATAATAATAAAAATGCTATAAATCTATCCCCTATTTTGTAGATGCTATAACTTTTGCGCAAACCAATCACGACCGCACAATTGTCAGTTAAAGCGATGCAGTGCCGAATCGCAAAAAGTGCTCTGGTCAGGAAGGGAGTAAATTCTTCCGGGGCTGAAGTGGTTAAACATATATGTCTGTAGGAGTCTAATTTTTTTTTCTGTGTGCTAATAAAAGATCTCATTATGTGTGGTGCCACTAAGAACACTTTGGTCCCACTCACACCATGTATTTGCGGTAACGCATGTTAGATGTGCTGGTTTGATGCACTTCTTCATTCATTCTGCATGGCACCCCAATGCACTATTGGCTGCCATTCATTCTTAATGGCACCCCCACACATCTAAAAAAAGCAGCACATTTGCAGAGTCAGTGTGGGCTACGCACAGGCTGGTCCTCCAGAGTGTTTGAGTTCTGCAGAGTGTGGATAGAGTGACCCAGTGACGCTCTCTCACCACATCTCTCAGCTCACTCATCACTGACTTATCATGTGTCACTCAGGATGATCTGATGATTCCATGGGCTCTGGTAAGGCTGTATTTAATTGGCACTGGTATAGCCGCATTTAATTGGCACTGGTATTGGCACTGGTATAGCTGCATTTAACCCTTTCATGACTAAGCCTATTTCTGACACTTGGTGTTTACAAGTTAAAAGTCTGCCGGACAATCCACCCGTGTGTGGGCTCCGGTGGACTTTTTCTTCCCAAAAGTCCGGCGGACTTAGAAGTTTTGGCTCAAAATTATCCGCCGGAGTCGGCAGTCCGGCGGACAATCCGGCTGTCTGTGTGCTAGTCCGCGGGACTTTTGAAATGAAAGGACTTGCCCACACACGGAGTAAAGTCCGTTAATTTAGAACCTGACTCCAGGTGACGGGACTAGCAAAGGAAGATTGACACCTTGCTAGCCCCGTCACCTGGTATGGATTTAAAGGGAAATCCCTACGCCGAAAAAACGGCGTGGGGGTCCCCGCCAAATCCATATCAGACCCTTATCCGAGCACGCAGCCCGGCCGGTCAGGAAAGGGGGTGGGGACGAGCAAGCGCCCCCCCTCCTGAGCCGTACCAGGCGGCGTGCCCTCAACATGAGGGGGTGCTTTGGGGAAGGGGGACCCTGCGGCCCCCCACCCCAAAGCACCTTGTCCCCATGTTGATGAGGACAAGGGCCTCTTCCCGACAACCCTGGCTGTTGGTTGTCAGGGTCTGCGGGCGGGGGGCTTATCAGAATCTGGGAGCCCCCTTTAATAACGGGGCCCCCATATTCCGGCCCCTCACCCTATGTGAATGAGTATGGGGTACCATGTACCCCTACCCATTCACCTGGGGAAAAAAGTGTACATAAAAAAAACACAACACCCCCTACCCAGGGAACAATGGACACGATCAACATTTACTCATTGAACGCTAAGGGGCTAAACATACCCGAAAAGCGTTGAATGCTGCTAAACGACCTTAAGAGAACACATACCGATATAGCATTTATTCAGGAGACCCACTTCAGAACTGGCAACCCTACATGCCTTAAAAACCAATACTTTCCCTATACATATCATGCCACCAACGCAGAGGCCAAATCAAAAGGGGTTTCCATACTTATTTCTAGGTCGGCCCCGTGGACATGCGACACCGCCCTAGTTGACCCCAGTGGACGTTACCTATTTGTAAAAGGGACACTCAGAGGCACGAGGGTGACTCTAGCAACCATGTATGCCCCCAACGAACGACAAGATACGTTTCTACATCGGGCATTGAAACTACTGACTGACTTCAGGGAGGGTCAGCTGATAGTGGGAGGGGACTTTAACAAACCACCTCATTAGAAACGGAACTGACGACCCTTAGGAAACAAGTAGTGGACTTAATGCAGTATAGAGCTAAAGCAGCACTACAGATCTGCCGGAGAATGTCCTATGAGTCAGGAAACAAATGCGGTCGACTATTGGCCCGGGCAGTTAGAACCCAAAGACTGAATACATATATCCCTCAGATCATCGACGAGAAAGGACAAAAAAAGACCACACCCACCCAGATAGCAAAGGGATTTAGGGAATTTTACGCCAATCTATACAACTTGCCAAACAGAACACATGACGAAAAGACAATACAGGACTACCTTACAGCTTCACAAATCCCCCATCTCCCCACGGAAGCAAGGACTGAACTAGAAAATCCTATTACGATAGAACTCCAAAGCGCAATGGGAGGGACAAAACCAGGCAAAGCGCCGTGCCCGGACGGGTTTACCCTGCAATATTATCAAACCCTATTTCCATTATTAGGCACACACATGGTGAGGATGTTTACTGGCCTGGGAGAGGGGAAATCTTTACCTAAAGACACATTGAGAGCTCACATATCCCTAATAGCAAAGGAAGGCAAGGACCCATCAGCATGCGGGAGCTACAGGCCTATATCACTCTTAAATGTAGACCTAAAACTTTTTACAAAAATCATGGCCAATAGACTAACCCAGTTCATGCCAGATCTAATTCACCTAGATCAAGTGGGATTCATCCCTGCCCGAGAAGCTAGGGACAACACCACAAAGGTACTAAACCTTATTCATGCAGTCACCAAATCTAACACTCCATGCGTACTCCTCAGTATGGACGCTGAAAAAGCGTTTGATCGTGTGAATTGGGAATACATGACATCAGTACTTAAACATATAGGCCTGGGAAGCAAAATGCTACAATGGATTCAAAACATCTACTCCATACCCACGGCACAGGTAAAAGCCAACGGAATCCTATCCGACCCGTTTCCAATCACAAACGGTACCAGACAGGGTTGCCCACTCTCACCCCTCCTATTTGCCTTAGTCCTAGAACCCTTCCTGTGTAATATAAGATCAAACCCCGACATTACCGGAGTGACAATAGACAACTCCCAATACAAAATAGCCGCATATGCGGACGACCTTATGTTCGTCCTTACTAATCCAACAGTGTCACTGCCAAACCTTCTACATGAATTTGAGAAATATGGAAACATATCAAATCTTAAAATAAACTTCGACAAATCGGAGGCAATGGGACTGAACATAACACCACATAGACTGGACTCACTGAAAACACAATTCAGATTTAAATGGTCAGACACCTCCCTTAAATACCTGGGAACCCAAATACCTAAAGACTTGAAACAGGTATTTCACCTAAATTTCCCACCACTACTGACCAAAACCCGACTACTACTGGAGAAATGGACCAAGGGCCTACACTCATGGTTCGGCAGATGTAATCTGCTCAAAATGTCAATACTGCCAAAATTCCTATACCTGTTTCAAGCGCTACCGATACAGATCCCACCCCAATATTTCAAACAAACAGACTCCCTCTTCACCAAATTTATTTGGATGAACTCAAAACCCAGACTACGTAGACAATATTTAACATTACCCAAAAACCAGGGAGGCCTAGCCCTCCCAGACCTAAAAAATTACTACAGAGCAGTACACTTAGGCAGGATCATCGACTGGAACCGACATGACAAAAACAAGCTATGGATACGACTAAAACAGGCACAATGTTCACCCTCCCTGAAGGGGGCAGTCTGGTGTTATGAAAAGTTGACCCCAACAGTGAAGACGCACCCCATTATAGGGATGACCTTGAAGGTAGGGGCATCCATATTATTCTCGACCTCATTATCCACTGCCAATTCGCCGCTATACCCAATATTAGGAAACCCTGCCTTTCCACCCGGAATAGACAGAGGGGGATAAGAGGCGCTGTCCCGAAATAACAGGGACCGGGCATCACATTTCCTAATAGACAATGAATGGCCTTCCATCCAATCGTTGGTGGCCGAAAACGGGCCCTTCCAACTGCAGTTTTGGAAAGCAATTAGGATTCACCACTTCCTACACTCAATACCACAACCAGCACAGTATAACCGTGACCTGACGACCTTTGAATCATACTGTAGCGACGAAGGGCTCTTATCACGGGTACTATCATATGCCCTACTTAACTCTCCTGAGGTAACTCCCGACCTGACGTATATACATAAATGGGAATCGGACCTGGGGTATACATTTACTGAAGCCCAAAAACAAACGATTATTAGATTCTCCCTGCAAACATCTGTCTGTACGAAAATACAAGAACTTAACTACAAGATACTGACCAGGTGGTATTACACCCCTAGCAAACTACACAAATACTTCCCAGCCACATCTGACAACTGCTGGAGATGCCAGTCAGGAAAGGGGACACTCCTCCATATTTTTTGGTCCTGCCCTCTGTTACAAAACTTTTGGACGTCAGTCCGAAGGATTACACAAAAATTCACAGACTATACGATCAATGATGATCCAGCCCTCATACTGCTACACGCCACTCCAATTCCAGCAAAAAAATATAAAAAAATGATAGTGCGACATTTATTAAATGCAGCCAAGGCCTGCATCCCACTTCTATGGAAGAAGAGGACACCCCCAACGATAGGAACATGGTTGCGCAGAGTGGAGGAGATCAAGAAGATGGAGGACTTAATCCTCACGTCACAGAATAAACAGGAACAACACTCACAGACATGGATGCTGTGGAATATATTCATATTCTCAGACGAAGGAATAGCCTTACTCAACACTTAAAGAACGATGAGTCAGAGCAAAATATGAGCACAGTACACCCTGGGTCCCCTCCCCCTACCCTTCTACCCCCCCTACCCTCTCTTTCTTTTCTCTTTTCCACCTTTCTTCCTTCCTACTCTACTATTTCCCCTATCCCTCTCTCCACACAGGAAGAAACCCCATATATCAAAAAATATGCATTTGATAGCCCATACTAGACATTCTCTACCAAGAAACATGGTGATGAAACCTGGCTTCCGGTTACAGAGACGAGCTAATATACATCACTCACAATAGTGAATGGGATGCACAACAAATCAGTAGGGAGAAAATAGAATACTATGTAAAAGATGATATTGACACTGAGACTGTTATGATATATGCCCATATATATGTACGCTGTTAAATTCGTGGAGAAATATTACACACTTTGTATATGACGTTATTGTTTATGTTCCTTTTCTTTCTGCTTTGAAAATAAATAAAAACTATATTTGAAAAAAAAAAAAAAAAAACACAACACAGGTTTTTAAAATACTTTATTAGACAGCTCCGGGGATCTTCTCTTCTTCCGTCTTTGGATGTCTTCTTGCCGGACTCCTCCGCTATCTTCTGCTCTTTTACTAGCTCTTTTACTAGCGGAAGAGCCCGACTTTCTCCTTCGTTGCCACCGCCGTCCGGGGATCTTCTTCCGACTTCGGGGGTCTTGTTCCGCTCTTCGTTTCTTCTTGCTAGGCCTCCGCTTTCTTCTTCCAGCTCTTTTACTAGCGTTGGCCCGGTCTTCTTTCGCTGTCGCTGCCGCCGCCGCCTTCTGCTTCCTCTGCTTCTGCTTCTTCTCATTCTTCCTTGATCCGATGTTGACACAGCGCTCTCACTGGCCGCAATGGCAGGGACACGTTGTGTGTCAACTTATATAGGGAAAAGGGGCGGGGTCACCAGCTCATGTCACATGGTGACCCGGCCCAGCATGCTCCGGAGCACTATTTGTATTTGGGGTGTTTACTTATTTATATCACTTATCTTAAATAAACATTATTCTTATGGTGGTCAGTCCTCAGGCAGGGCATCATTTCCTCTGTTTAGTGAGTTTGCCCGTGCTATCCAGCCACAGCATGCAGAGGAGGTGGTGAACTGGCTTACTAAACCTTCCTCATCCTCCGTCACGCAAGGAGAGACAAGTGTGCAGTCCCCTGCAGTTGTCAGAGTGGATAAACCTGCCTCCTTGTCCACATCTATTCCTGCCATAGCCCCAACATCAGCCATTGAGGAGTCAGCTGAGTTATTTGACCACAGCATCAGCCACTTGCTCCTTGATGATGCCCAGCCATTACTGGATTCAGATGTTGGTTCTGAGGTTGAGGAAGACAGAAACATGAGCCTAGAGAGAGGGAGGAACACTGGTAGACAAATTGGAATTCATGTTCCCCAAGCTGCAGCGTGAAGAAAAAGAAAAAGAAAAAGCCAGCATGACTCAAGTGGGCACTCCCTGTATCTGCCGGCAGCACACAGTTCAACACAGTCGCAGCAATACAGCCAACAGGAATGTCCCCCACTAGCAACACTTGAAGTGGCCTTCAGCATAGTGTCTTAACTCCACAAGGCACACATTTATAATCCGTATGGTGTCAGTGAAAAACACAATTTGATAGCATTTACCAGTAGTATCTTGGGTCTGGTAACTTCAGGGTTTCTCCTTTGGCATTTACCGTAGTAATGTAATAGAAAAATGTCTTTCTTGTTTGGCCTGCAGATAATCACATGGTCTGGGTTAATCTTGCGACCTTAGCCCCAAGTTTGCAACACTGAAGTGTACCTCTCAGCTATCTTGGGCGACAACTTTTGGAAATTCACCCGCAAAGGGATCCGAAGAAAACTCTGCACAGCTTCATCTAACCATTGTGTTTCCTTGTCCTGGATCTCTTCCTCTAGATGGGCCTGTATATAAGGATACAAATAACCATACTCCTCAGCCACTTTCTTAATAATTATGCGCTGTATCTTGGACCACCCGGGCAGTGTTTTAGGGTCTCCATACCCAGTTAAGACACATGCATCTGGTGCACGTTGAACTAGGTATCCTGCACTAATGTCTGGTTTACAATAAAACTTGGTCAACTGGATCGGATTTGGATACTTCCAAACTGCACCATCTTCTCCATCCCACAGCCAAGCACACATGGCAGCACTTCCTTATCCTCCTCTGCAGAGCGGAGGCTCGTCCCACTGCCTAAGAATTGGTACAGATACTTTCTGGGAACTTCAGCGCCCGTATCTTTTCTTTTGCGGCGTGTGCCAAAACTTTAATGGAGTCCATTTTAACCCTTGCAGCACTGTGTTAAGTGTCAAAAGACTAGGCTGATACTCTCCCATGAGCGACGAGACATGCTTGTTCTTCCCCACATTGTTGGTATGCACAATAACACAGTCTATACGAAGCAAAGATGTTACTTTTCACTTTCCCACGGAGCCAGACAAAATCCTGATGTAGCTGAAGCCGGTTGCTATGGGCGACTGCTGTAGGAATAACGCCTTTGCCCCACATTGGGCGCCAAATGTAGCAAAGTCCTGGGGCCCTTGAGACCTAATGGTGACATCCAGAGTTAAGGACAGCTGACATCCTTCTGTGTAGAGTGGGTTACAAGGCACAGTGAGTGGCACAGAACCCCGATCACCTGACTCCACCCAAATAAATAGGAGCTCCCAGCAGGCCAAAGGACCAAAGAAGATCCCTGCCCATTAGCTGAGACACCCCATCCATTCATGTCTGAGCCTGCAAAGCCCCTGTCTTATCTAATGTCACTAGCATAGTGCCACCCAGTGACAGAAGAGAAAGGGTGCAAGTCCAGATTGGGAGAGGAATCAATTGATTTCCTAACAATTGGCCAAGGCAACTATCACCTGGCAACTAAATTTGATAGCAACCCTGCCTAAACTTCAGGGTGCTACATTTAGTTATACGTTAAAATAAACCTATACTGAGGAAGAAGGATGAACTAATCTCTGATTTCTCCTTCTGAAAGTATTGGTTCTCTAAATGTCATGATCCATTGTCTTCAACATCTGACCTCAGACCAGATTGCAGGTTGTGAATTCTGACTTTTTCCAAGCTGCCACTGGTTTTATCTTCTCACGTGCTAGTATTGGCATCAGCTTATGACAATTAAATAAATGCCATTTTTATGCTATTTTTGTATTGCATTCTAATTTTCCAAATAAAAAAAATTGTGAAATAAAAAAGGGGGGGGGGGGTCTCTTCAACTGACCCCCGAATAACATAAAAGCCTGACAGGGGTTCTAACTTAATCCAAACCATAAGACCACCACACCAATGTAGAGTCCAAGTGGTTTTTAATTAATTCATATTGGGGTAGGAAAAGCAGACTCTTGCACTTCCCGTTCATCGAGGCTCAGGATTTGTATGGACTTTGGATGACTGGACTGAATTTCTAGATGCTCCAAACATCATTTTCAGCAGGCTGGAAAATCTCAAACCAGTTCTAAAGATCAGTAGCACTTGTTACCCCTTCATGACCCATCTGATGCAAATGATATACATGTGCGATTAGTTTTGTACGAATCGAAAATTCCTACGAATTTCCGTAAATTCGTACATATGGAAGGATCCGAAATACGGATATACGTACGAAATACGAAATTTCATTGACGAATTTCGGATCCAAATTCCGTTACAAAAGCGTCACTGGTGTTTTGTTGACCAATCAGAGGTTTTCTTCTGCTGTGAGGGTTGGGAAAATTACTTTTTTTAATATGGGAGTGGGAAACTGGTACTGATAGTCAATGGGAGCTTCAGAATCGGACAAATTTTTTTTTTTAATTACGATTATTCGTTATGATGAAGTTAAAAACCCAGGAAGTCAGCACAGCACAGGGATGGTGGGAGTCCCTCATAATGAGCACAGCACAGGGATGGTGGGAGCCCCCTCATAATGATAAATTCATCATAACAAACGTTCGTAATTGTTACGAAAAGTTAACGGACCTAACGAAAATTCGTATTTCGTACGAATCCAAATAGAATTTCGGACACGAATTCCGAAATACGAATTAACGACTAATACGAAAAAGAAAGGAACGAAACTAAACAAATTTATTGATGGCGCACATGTCTAGCAAATGATGCATGATATGGTTTTGCTTTTGAGAGACTATGTATGGCCACTCAAATCATACCATTGAACTATTTTCCATGCATGAACAAATTGATATTTATTTCTGTGTTTTCTCCGTTTTAGATGAACCAGCCACAATCTTATTGAGTTATAGCATTGCGCAGCTGATATTTTGTAGTCTGTAAAAATTTTTACTTGACTTTATCTATTTTTCAGTACTTGATATATTGTTTAATTTTCTGCATGTTGGCTTATTTTCAGTTGAAATGGAATTTAGTATTCTTGTGTGCACAAAGGCTTGTTTTATAACAAATGGCACAAACCCTTTAAAGCCTCTGTATTTTCAGGCGTAAATAAAACTGTTCTGATTACACAACACGAAATGAGTGCATAGAAAATAATACTACTGTCATGATAGAAAATTGGTGACTCAAACAATGCTGTTAAAAATAAGTAAAAAGGCTTTTAAAGTTCTGTCAGATCTTACAAATATTTATACAGAAAAGATTTTTATGTTAGAAAAGCCCCCGTACACTAAATGCTCAGGCATGTTCACGACAGTCAGAACTGGAGAAGTAACTTGGTCGAGTAGCAAAATGTGTTCAATGTTTTGAATATCAACTAGAGATTTGAGGCTAAATGCACCACATCCCAATGGTAAATAACAGTTTTTAGAAAGGGCATAGATAGGGATTTTTAAGGTGCTAGAAAATTGCACAAAGAAGATTTTTTTTATATTAAAAATTATACAAAAATTTTATTTTATATCAAAATTAAAAGCAAATATTTCTTTAAAACCAATAACAGTTTCTTGCTGTCATGGTGTATGTACAGTGGTTTCCGCTCAACATGTTTCACCAGAAATATGGCTTCTTCAGGAGACTCGTGAAGCCCTGTACAGAATATCACCTCCATGCACGCACGATTTCATATGTGTTGGAGATGTAGACTGGTAGACTGTTCCGCTGGGGAGTATTAGTGTGTTATAGAAGGTGTATGCCCATTAAGGAGCTGGCTCTCACGAGCTGCTGAGGTAGACTTGTTCAAAGTAATTGAGATTTCTACTGGATCCACAGCCTCACAGGATGACCAGCTAAACTTTAGTAATCAGAAATGGGATAGTTGGAAAGAACTTGCATACGAAACGCTCAGCAAATTACAGATAAATGTTAGCAGGCTGCAAAAAGTAAGGCCTGAACAGCTGTTCGCCCTGCTTGGATGCCTGAAGCTAGAGCTGTACTGCTCCTATAGGATTGCCTTAGTCTGAAACCATGGAGTAAATTTTGTCTGTCATCTTAACTGATCAAGTCTCTAGAGGGCTTAATGGAGAAGATTATTAGTTGGATCAGGAATTTCTTTGTGCAGCCTGCTAATTTATACCAGTAATTTGCTGAGCGTTTCTTATGCAAGTTCTTTCCAACTGTCCTATTTCTGATTACTAAGGATTATCTAGTCATCCTGTGAGGCCGTGGGTCAAATAGAAATCTCAATTAATTTAAACAAGTCTTCCCCAGCAGCTTGTGGGAGAGACGGCTCCATAATGGGCATACTCCTTCTATAACACCTTAATACTCCCCAGTGGAAGAGTCTACCAGGTGTTAAAATCTCCAACACATATGAAATTGTGCGTGCATGCAGGTGATATTCTGTACAGGGCTTTGTGGATCTCCTGAAGAAGCCATATTTCTGGTGAAACATGTTGAGCAGAAACCACTGTACATACATCATGACTGGAAGAAACTATTGTTGGTTTTAAAGAAATATTTGCTTTTATTTTTTATATAAAAAAAACATTTGTATGTTTTTTTGTAAAAAAAAAACTTCTTTGTACATTTTTCTAGCATCTTAAAAATCCCTTTCTAAAAAATGTGTTCACCATTTCAGAACAAGTCCAGTTGATTGTAACTAACTACTATTAGTTATATCATCACCACTACAGCACATTACATGTGGGTATATGATTACCCATCTCCAGTTCTGCAGTGTTGTCCATGCATTATCATACCTTTCCACCCCCAGTTTAGTAGTTCCTTTGTGAATAGCAATGCCCCTTTTTCACCATTGAAGGCCAGCAGCAGAGTCTCTCTTAAAATATTGCTAGCTTACCGTAATATAGCTTCTAAGCTATATTATATTAAGATATAATCCTTACCTGGATTTTCCCTTGCCATTGAAGAGAAGAACCATTAAGCAATAAAAAACACAGAGGTGATCAAATACCACCAAAAGACAGCTCTATTTGTGGGGAAAGAAGGACGTCAATTTTGTTTGGGTGCAACGTCGCACATCTGCGCAACTGCCAGTTAAAGCGACGCAGTTCCGAATCGCAAAAAGTGCTCTGGTCAGGAAGGGGGTAAAATCTTCCGGGGCTGAAGCGGTTAAGTTACCCAATAGCCTTTTCCATAGTGATATATTGTTTTGCACTTTCATGTGTCCCTTTAACTACAGTAAACAAACTTAAACTGTTTCATTGATATTGTACAAGTTTCTTATTATTGGTAACAGTTGGTGAAAAATGACCAAACCCAGGGAGTCAGAGGTAATGGAGGATTTTCAGATTTGGGGCAACCAGTGGGGTACAGATTCTATCAGTGGCCCTTAGAAGGGTAGCGCTACACTCGGTTCTCAGGGCTCCTTGAGCAGAGAGCCGGTGACTGTCAGTAACCTACTCTCTGCTCTGCCCCTCCTCCCTGGAGCGCTGGGCTGTGGAGGGGGCGGAAGCGGGCAGCTCAGGCTCTCATCGGCTCACTGAGAGTCTGAGCCAGGTGTCAGTCCAGGCATATGGATGAACCTTGACTTCAGTGTCGTGATCTTGCCCGAACCCGCTGTCATCTGAAAATGGGTCACAGGAGTGCAGAACAAACTACACTCCTGTGATCCACAGAAGTACAGCCAAGTGAGCTTTGGCTGTACTTCGCCTTGACATTATTTTTTTTTGCACAACAGGATAGTTAAAAGCAGCATCCATAAACCTCAGAGGCTATTTAACCTCTTTGCGCCAACCGCCTCCTGGCCCTTTAAGAGTTCTAAAAGTCGGGAAGTAGTGACATTTGGGTCATGTGACCGCTGTGATTGGCTGTCACATGATCGGAAAGCTCCCGATTGCAAGTATGCATCAGGAGCTTTCCGGTTCCCGTCAGCTACCGTGCTGGGAGTGTGCGGGGAGCACGCTTTCAGCATGGTAATTTGTTTTAACAGGGCCGCATACAGACCCGGACTGGGACAAAAAAATAGGCCCGGGCATTCTAAGCTGAGCAGCCAATATTTTTTTTTTTAAACCAAATTACAAATATTGACAACCTGTTTCTCGATGTATTATAGTTACCGTATATTTAGCCTGCTTCAGCCACTGTAATTTGCATACATTTAAGTCAGATGATATTTGTGCAGCGTTTTTTCAAATGCAAATTTTTTGGAAAAAATAAACTTTAATGGTTTTTAATGCACAAAGACACATATATAATACCCAATTGTTTGGTAAATGATAAAAGATGATGTTACGCTAAGTAAATAGATACCAAACATGTCACACTTTAAACACTTCAATACCAGGCACTTTCGCAGCTTCCTGCCCAGGACAATTTTGAACTTTCAGTGCTGTCGCATTTTGAATGACAATTGCGTGGTCATACAACACTGTACCCAAACAAAATTTTTATAATTTTCCCACAAATAGAGTTTTCTTTTGGTGGTATTTTATCACCTCTTTTTGCTAAACAAACTAAAAAAGACCGGCATTTGTGAAAAAAAAAAATGTTTTTCTTCAATTCTGTTATAAAATGTTGTTTTCTCCTTCACTGACGGGCACTGATGAGTCGGCACTGATGGGCACTGATGAGGAGGCACTGATATGTAGAATTGATGGGCACTGATAGGCAGCACTGATATGCTGCACTGATGGGCACCGATAGGTGGCACTGATATGCAGCACTGATGTGCACTGACAGGCGGCATTGATGGGCACTGACCGTCGGCACTGAAGGGCACTGACAGGCAGCACTGATGGGCACTAATAGGCAGCACTGATGGGCACTGACAGGTGGCATTGATAGACACTAATAGATGGCACTGATGGGCAGCACTGATTGGACAGGTACTGACAGATATTAATGCTGGGCACTGATTGGCACTGTGGTGGGCTCTGATTGGCACTGTGATGGGCACTGATCGGCACTGTGGTGGGCACTGGCAGACTTTATTATTGGGGCACTGCTGGGCATTGATTGGCAGCTGATTGGCACATTTGATGGGGCTGGGCTGATTATCCTCTGACAGGGAGAGCCGCTGATCAGCTCCCCCTGTCAGCGTGAACTGAGGAATGCCATTTACCGGCACTTCCTGGTTCTTGCGATGATCAGCTGTGATTGGTCACAGCTGATCACGTGGTAAGAAGCCTCTGTCAGAGGCTTCTTATCACAATCGGAGATGCGGTGTGTCAGACTGACACGCACGATCGCCGCACTGCGTGCCGGCATGTTATCCTGCTGGACGTCATATGACGCCCAGTCAGGATAACAGAACAACTTCCTGCCCGTCATTCTGTTATAGGCAGGAAGTGGTTAAAATTGCATCCTCCCATGGAACAGGGCCATATTCCGTTACCTAAAAATCTCCATAGGCAACGCTTTTAAAGTCTTTACAAGCTACACAGGAGGTCTGGTGCTAGAATGATTGCTAATGCTCTGATGTCCGATACCTCACGTGTGTGGTGCGATCAGCGTTTACATATGCATGCGGGACCTACATGTGCGTTTAAATGTGAGAATGGGGGAACTTTAAATGTATTTATTTTTTCATTCTGTCATTTTCTTTTTCAACACTGCACCTTTTTAACTTTTTTTTTTTTTTTTAATCAACTTTATTGCTATTAAGCCCAGGTTCACATTAGTGCGAACTCATACATCGCAGGTGCCGATCACATGCAATGTCTGAGCAATGCATTTGCATTGGATTCGCACAGAAAAAGGCGCATGGACTTGTTTTTCCCCACACTAGAATCGGATCGCATGGGTGTTCTCATCTATGTGATCTGATTCCTGTGCGAGTTCACAGTTCACACTTTGAACCGATCTGGGGGTGTCATTAACTTTGTAATGACACCCACAGCGTTTGCAGAAGGCAGTGTGAACTGCCTGCGGGAGAGATGCGATGCGGGAATCTGTGTGGGTTTATGCACAGATGTCTATTTAGATTGCCCCTGAAGCCGCCAAAAGTAGTACAGGAACTACTGCCAAAAAGTCGGCGTTACACCAATTCGGATGGTGCCGTTGCCAGCAATAGCCACTGATTTGGCATGCGATTTGACATGTCAAATCGCATGCCAAATCGGCCCAATGTGAACCTAGGCTCAATGCAGGATACCTTTTGGGCCCAAGAACTGTCCCTCTCTCACACACTGTCTGACTGATGCCATGAGTTTACCTTCTACCCTTATTCAGCAACACTCACATTGTGTAAAAGAGACTGACTAAAGCATGTTTTCATCAAAAATCGTGTAAAACATGGCAGTTTTAGCAGGCAGGCTGGCAATGGCATACTGTCATTTACATTTTTAGTAGTCCAGGCCCTGGTGTCTACGGCTGCAGAGACTAGGGTTGCCACCTTTTCTTCAAGTCAAACCCGAACACTTTACTGGCGCACAGCATTTTTTTTTTAGTATACACTATAGACAATAGGATTGTTAAAGACATTGGAGTGTGAGTGGACAGGGGGTAGTGAGATGGACAATGCTTCTAAAAAAAATTCAATGAATACTTTGAAAACAGTCTGTTTAAATGTTAGGTTAAATCAGCCCAGGAGTGAAGTATTGTGTACCTTATGGGGTTGGTGGTCATTGGAGATGGCCTGGGTATAATACAGGGGTGTTGCTAGAACTATACAAGACCTGGGGCACCTTTGGGCACCCAAACTTAAGCAGTAATGTGGCATGCACAGCACATCACGACGAACACTGGGTGCTGACCCAATTACAGAGAACAGTGAATGGGCTTAAATGAGTATGGTTTAATAAATCAAACCTTTGTGAACTCATAAAATAGGCTTTGTTTGCTTGACACAACATACTTGACACAACATACAGGCAGTCAGAAACCCGGGCAGAGGATGTAAAAACCGGACTGTCCGGGTGAATCCCAGACAGGTGGCAACCCTACCAGAGACACCTTTCCCAACATCAGGCAGAAGGGGACTCCTCCAGATCCTCCCCCTTCAAGGTCACCTGACTTCTTCATTTCCACCCCCCCTGAGCTTAATAGAAGGCTGGACGGCCGCAGAGCCGGCCGCGGTGAGGCCATGTGAGCGGCGCTGGCACAAGGAGCAGCCCAGCTGCCTTGTGAGTGGGGACTGGGGAACCGACCAGAAGGACATGCGGCCCTCTACGTGGAGCCGGCGGCGGTCAAGCACCTGCCTACGGAGTCACAGTCAGGACACAAAATGACATGCGGCCCCGGCCCACCGGGCATGTGCCCAGTGTGCCCTATGGCCAGTCTGGGCCTGGCTGCATATATGGCCCACCCGCCGAACGGCCACATATATGCGTATGGCCGGCGTCAAGAGGTTAAAGCCATTAATTGCATTCTTAAAGCCCAACTGAACCAACAGTTTAATCATCTAAATACATTGCAAATGCTTTAAACAAAAGATGTTTATGGCATTTTCTTTCTAAAGCAGCCACAGCCTGAGTAGAAAAGCTAAGAGACACCCTTGCTATCTGTGGTGAAGCACCCCCTACTGAGTCACACCTATAGCTTTGCAATCAGCAAACTCATGGTCTCTGTAGAGCTCTGACTCAGCAGGCCAGTGTGTCTTACATATAGGTAGATGAGTACAATGGTGTAATAGAGTGGCTAAAAGGAATATCAACCACTACATGACCCATAGCTGGAAAGGCACACCCCTAAGCTTGGTTTAAGAAGGTTTGCTTGATCAGGGATCATGGCACTAGGAAGAATCATCATAACACATTTGTAGGTATACTTAAAGCGGAGTTCCAACCTAAAGTGGAACTTCCGCTTATCGGATTCCTCCCCCCCTCCGGTGCCACAATTGGCACCTTTCAGGGGGGAGGGGGGTGCCCCGCCCATATCCGAGGATGCCCGCCCATATCCAAACGCCAATACAGCGCCTTGAGGCGATTCAGTTCGCAGTGCAGCGCTATACAAGTTATTCATTCATTCATTCATTCATATCCGAGGGTTCCCAGGACACAACGGGGACCAATAAAGACGCGCAGCACGACTCGCGCTTGCGCAGTAGGGAACCGGGCAGTGAAGCCGCAAGCTTCGCTTCCTGGTTCCCTGACAGAGGATGGCGGCGGGGCAGCCGAGAGACGAGCGGTCGCTCGTCATCTTCTGCCTACACCGCTGGACCCTGGGACAGGTAAGTGTCCGATTATTAAAAGTCAGCAGCCGCAGTATTTGTAGCTGCTGACTTTTAATATTTTTGGTGTGGGTGGAACTCCGCTTTAAAATGAGATGTTGTGATATCCCATTTGCAGCAAGGCCCCAAGGAGTTTTGTTTCAACCTTGGGTGTTTTCTAGAATCTTCACATAAATATATTTATACATTTTATTACAGCTACCTAATATAAAGCAACTTGTTTGCTGGGTTTAGTGGCCCTTTAAATGAGAGCAGTATGTATGATTTATCTGTTGTCCTCATTGCTCGGTTTCTTGCTGTTATAATTTGATTCACACACTGGAAATGGTGTAACGGCTGTTATAGTACATAGCTCACTGATTTAATGTTACTGCAGTTCCAAGATATAATGCCACGCTGACAGTGTGCTGAACAGACTAAACAAATGTCAGCCATTATTTCTCTACACATTTTTTATTCCTGGGTTTTTTTTTCTTTTATAGCATTGTAAGTCTAAAACCTAATGTTTTTCACAATGCAGCAACTTCGACGGGGACATTTTTACTTTGATATTTTTATGATAATACCTACAACAAAGACAATTTTGCAGCATACCATACCAAGCTTTTCCGTGGGGAGTAGGGGGGGTGTTACATCCTATGGGCAATCAGTTTTGGCTAATAACTGATCTAATGGAGTTTTCTAAAGCCCAACACTATCATCCCTATTCAGCCCTACACACACACACCTTAAAACACCCCCTTCACCCTTTTTATTAACCTCTTGCTGACCAGCCACCATCATTATACTGCAGCAGGTTGGCACGGCTGCGCAAACCGCTGTAGGTGTATGTCGGCCGATTTAAGAGCTATAGGGGGCGGTAAAAAAAGGACATAAATTTTTTTTGTGTACAACGTTGCATGACCGAGAAAATTTTCAGTTAAAGCGACGCAGTGCCGTATCGTGAAAAAAGGCCTGGTCAAGAAGTGGGTAAATCCTTCCGGGGCTGAAGTGGTTAAAAACAAAAACCTGAATGAAAATCTTTTTTCCGGGTGTCTTTGGTCTGGTCTCGTACCATCATGGTATCTCTTCCTTCTCCTCTGGTGGTGGGCCCAGGGCAGCTGGAAGACAAACCCCCAGAGGGCAGGTTTTTAATGCCCTGTGTTCACAGGAAATGGTTTAAATGACACTTCCCGACCAATAAAGACAAGAATGGGGGAGCATAGGAGTAGCATTACAACAGAAAAAGACTACTCTGTGCCACAACACTTCAAGGAAGTTCACAATAGTAGCACTAATGGTCTAATGCCCCGTACACACGGTCGGACAATCCGACCACAAAATCCATCATATTTTTTCCGACGGATTTTGTCCGACACTGGTGTTGCATACATGCCCCTGTAGAAGTCTTGTAAGACGAAACGCGTAGGGCGGATACGCTATACCCATCACCACTGCGTTTGCTTTTTGTATTTCTTGATTTGTCCTTGTTTTTACTGATCGTTTTTATCTCTGACAAACAAGAATTTTATAAATAAATCCATTCCGGTTTCGGATTGATTTACCCTATGAGGAGGCCCTCTGTTTTATCTCTTTTCCATGATTTTGACCTATTGAGCTGCCCTGGGGTCAACCATTGAGTTCCTGCACAGCCGTTTAAAGTTTAGTCCCCATACCGTTACCTGAGATTCGGTGAGTACAGACTGTGGGACCGGCCCAGTCTTGCCTTTCCAAGCTCCTGAGTCCGGCCTACAACCCTGCCTGTGCCATCCATCGGCACATCCAAGCTCTGTTTGACCCCTCACCAAAGGTCAGTGGGTCCATCTTTGACGGTAAGAGTACCCATCTTTATTTCCACATCTCAAAGTTCTTGACGCCGTCCAAAATACATGAGGATGACACGTTGATGAACACTATTTAACATCTGAGGAATATCAGAATATTGATATATCATTGCATATGTGATATTTCATCTGGGACACCTGTATTCATATACACCACCTGAATACTTGTTAATATAGCACCTATTTGGGTTCACTTTACATATATGTTTTCATTGTGTTTACCTATTTTCATGAATGTCACTGTCTTTGGATTATGATTACATTTAGTCCATACATACTATAACTCTGAATATAGGTGGTTAAACAAATGAATTGCATTGCATTATATGGTTCCCTGTCTTTCAGAGATAGATAACCTAGTGTTTTCACCATATATTGCAACACTTCCTTATCTTTATACCACAACCAGTTCACTCACATAGTCTTGAGTTGGGTGTTCACTTTTATTTTCAGCAATATTTGTGTGTATTGTTTATTTATAAACAGTTCTGACGTGGACTGTTTATATTCACTTTTTTCCTACCATCCTTCACAGATGGTGATTAATCACTAAAATCTGGATGATAGCAATATAATGAGGATTACATTCTTCCTTGTAGCTATTGACCAGATACATAGTTTCACAGCGCCACACTTAACCATTGCATACACACGGTCGGACAAAGTTGTCGGAAATTTCGATCATTCTGAACGTGGTGACGTTTGTTGCCTACGACGGGACTACGTAGAGCAGGGGTCTCAAACTTGCGGCCCTCCAGCTGTTGCAAAACTACAAGTCCCATGAGGCATTGCAAGGCTAACAGTTACGAGCATGACTCCCACAGGCAGAGGCATGATGGGACTTGTAGTTTCGCAACAGCTGGAGGGCCGCCTGTTTGAGACCCCTGACGTAGAGGCTAGTAGCCAATAGCTTGGGTCTTGTAATGTGATCTGAGCATGCGTGGCACTTTGTCCGTCGGAATTCGCTACACACGATCGGAAAAAGTCCGATAGGACTTTGTTGTCGGAAAATTTGAGAGCAGGAGATAAAACTTCGACGGAAAAAGTCCGATGGAGCCTACACACGGTCGGAATTTCCGACAACATTGTCCGATAGGACATTTTCCGTCGGAAAATCCGACCGTGTGTACGGGGCATTAGAGTATTTGGAATAGAAGCCATAACGAATGATCTTGTCAGAGAAATGGCAGTGTTGTGGGCAATTCCGCCAGTAACCGTCATGGTTGTGCCAGACGAATTTCCGTGCACTTGTGCGCACGCAGATGCGTGACAGCCAGGAAACTGCAGCCTGCGCCCGTGCGCACGCACGCCATGACTTTGTTTGCACACCCCCCCTGGCCTATTTAAACTCGCCACTGACACTTGCAGTTTGCTGGATTATCAACAGCTTCCTGTGTTCCTGTGCCTTGTATATTCTGAAGACCCCTGTCTTGACCTCTGCTTGGCTTGACCTGGGATCCTGTCTATCTCCTCGCTCTGACCCCGGCTTGATGACTACTCCTCGATCCTGTGCCCTCTGTGTATGACCTGGCTTATCCCTGTACTCCTCTCAGACTGTCTTCTGGTATCTGACCCCTGGTCTGGCTGCGGACCCTGTTCCTGGTTTACCCTGCTGTTTCCCTCTCAAGACATCTCTCCGCACGGTTGCCAACATTGCTGCCCAGCGCACTCCAGACACCTACAGCCTACCAGCCAGCCTGCAGCATTCCTGGCAACCCGTGCACCTCTGGGCACCGCATCCCCTGTATCACTGCCAGGGGAGAGCTGCACTCAGCCGCAAGGGACGCCTCACACTAGAGACTTGACAGACCTAGACAGTGGCAAGAGACATCAAATACTATGTACAAGAGAGGCTTTTTGGATTTTCACTCTGGGATCCCAGGCTCCGCAGGGCCTCAGCGAGGGTATTGAACTGCATAATGTAGTCTAACTTTGTTTGGACCTGTAAAGGCCTCCACCATAGCTTAGCCCTGTCTTTCACTCTGACCCTCTGTCTGCTAAGTATTGTACCCTCCTGAACCCTTCTCTTCCCATCCCATCTTGTCTTGGGCCTAGGTATTGGTGCATGCCTTGTGGTGTCTCCCTCTCCCTTGGGAGACAAAATGGAGTCCTCAGCTCTTTTTAGTGCAGAGTACTGGATCTTGCAGTTCCCGCCCCCATACAAGGCTATGGGGCCATTTGAGATGGGCACTACATGTCCCAGAATTCCTTGCTGCAATTCAGGTGGCTGTCTATTGGCTCTCCTCCTCCTGCCAATGAGAATGCAGGGGAGGGACCAGAGCGGTTGCCTGTGTCCTAGTCGCTCGCATTCACATAAAGTCAGTGAGGAGAGGGAGGGGGAGAAATCCCCTGCAGTAGCTGACAGTCTCTCTCTCTCTTCAGTGAGAGCCCCGGCCAGCTTGGCATGGCCGCGGGAGATGAGGGGCACCCGCTACAGATGCACTAGCAGATTAAGATGAACTTAATTAACAAATTAAAGCTGAACTCCAGCTAACACTTTTTAAGCAGTAACAATAGATTTTTTTCCCCTACTGTGGTACAGACAGAAATAAAAACTTGGTGTTTTAATACCTCTTCACTCCATCTAAAACCATAAAAAAAGTTTTGCCTTTGGTTATCATTTAATTCAGCATTTTTCAACCAGGTTGTCCATGCACCCTGTGGTGCCTTCAGGTTTCTTCAAAGGTGCTATGGTGAAATGCCTAAAAATAGTATACAAGCCAGCGGATGGATGGAGCCTGCCTTTTACTTGCACAAAGCCACAGGTTTTCATTGTGCTCCTTTACAACCTTGTAGCTGCTGGCGTCCTAACAACCAATGACATCACCAGTTAATAAGGGTTAGGTTGGGTGCCTGCACAGCATCCTTGTTTGCCCTTCCCCTCTCTCCATCAGCTCTGGGGTCACATTAGCTGAGTAAGGGTTAGAAACTGATGGAGAAGAGAAATGCTGGAATAATAGTCAGTATCAGTGTGCAAAGGTGTGTTTGCTTTGGAAGAATAAATCACTTCTAATGTTGGGTGTCCTATGTGGGTGTAGGTGCTGCATTATGTAAAACTATTATTTATGAATCGGGTGCCTCGATATTGTACAGAATATTAAAGGGTGCCTTGACTGAAAAAAGGTTGGGAAACATTGCTTTAAATCACTATGGATGTGTAAGAAGATAGGGGGTGCTATTGTTAAGATCATATAGCACTGAAGAGGATTTACATCAGAGGTAGGCAACCTTAAAGAGGTGGAGATCCACCTGAAGTCAAAGATCACCAAACAGCGTCGCCTCCTCACACCAGTTTTAAACCTGTAATTGCCGTACTATTGTGTCTCAACCACATGCATTGCACGGCAATCATGGGTTTAAATCAAGTGGTGAGAAGGCAACATATCTCCTCTTCACCACCTGTCAAACACTCTCAGGTCGCTTTTTAGAGGAGCAAAGGTGCTTGCTGCACTTGTAAATGAGCCCTTAGTTGCATTCGGCAGTGACGCTCTTAGGGCTCGTTCACACATAAAACCCTGCGGTTGAGTTGTGGTTTTACTGCCCCTCCCTACCCCCTTTAGCTGCTGAGGCAGCAGTCAAAGGTGTACACATGTAGCAGCAGAAATTAAGCCCCCTGTTGCTTTTGGTGCATGCTACCGCCTACCTATTTAAGTTAAAGGGGCCACTCCGCATGGGACAGGAGCCAGCACTACAGAGGAGGCATTGGCTTTTGCAGCTCTTGCTCCCTACTACAGCTCCATCTTTACCAATAGTCCTTCTGCAGTGCACTCTGTTTGATGCTCTGGAATGGCGGGTCAGCAAGACCAGACCGTGTTCTTCCAGTCACCTATCTGCAATCTACTGGCAGATTGCGATCTACAGGTTGCTTACTCCCGATTTACATGATCAGGAGGCTTTTTACAAGCTCAGGAAAGAAAAAATGATTGCCATGTTACACTGATTTTCCATATGATAGAGTTTATGGTTATACCTATAGAAGCTAAGCTACAAGGGTGATATTAATCTCTTGCTACTGAATGACTTAACCATTTGCTGGCAGTCGTCTCATTAGGCTAACGCTACAGAAGAGACCCTTCCATTAGCTGGTCTCTTTTAGGGACAGGTTGATCAGATTTAAAATTCTCCACAAGGCATATTTCACTCCCCACGAGTTCCACAAGCTAAGGTCATGTCTGTCATAACCCAGTTGTTGATGTGGTTACCTGTATAGGAATTTTCTCCATATCTTTTAGACTTGTCCATTTATTCCTCAGTTTTGACTGAAAGTTCTTGACACAATAAAAATGGTGACCCAAGTTCATCTCTCCCTAACACAAAAGAATATGCCTGTTGGGCTTTGTCAAAGACTTGGCCCCTACTGTGTACAAATGGACAATCCTAGGTCTGCTATTTGCTATGCTAGAAAATCCATTACCAAGCAGCGGAAGGTTTCAGTCCTCTTGTTTTCTGGAAAAGTTTGGTTAACTCAAACGTACCCTTCTACCGGTACACTTAATAAAATAGGGGTAGTAAAAGCAAAGTTTGATAAAGTATGGGTACAATGGCTCATGGACTCGTCTACTCATGTGGATTTGTTTCTTGTGAGCCCATCTGCGCTTCCCTCTGTTCCCGGTCGACACAGATACCTCTGATATGAGAAGATGCTTTGATACACATACATGGAATTGTGGACTGGTAAATGAACCACCAGCGGGGACCTCCAGATCTTTTCTTCAAGCCAAACCTGAACACTTTAGCAGCACACAGCAAAAAACAATTTTTTAGTATACAATATAGGATTGTAACAAACCTGGGACACCTTTGGGCGCTCCAAAAAGAAAAAGTAATGTGTCATGCATAGTGCCTCCTCACCCTCCTATCAGGCCCTGTTCTGAACCCAATTCCTGTCTAAATATTGTGTTCAGGTTTTGGGTGGAATGAAACCCAGACACATGATTCAAAACTCAAACTGTCCAGGGGAATTCCGGACAGGTGGCAACCCTACCTCAAGGACACTCGACTCATGGTGAGTGTAGTTCCCCTTTAACTCAATGTGCTTCTCAAACAGCTTCTTCAAGACTTATTGAGGATCGCATGAGGAGGTAGCAACATTTACCAAATAGAGAAAAGGATCTTACTAAAATATATTCACAGTGCGTGAACTAAGGAACCTATTTACTTTATACTGAAACTAAATTGGATACTAAAGTGTTTGCTGCCTGATCTGTTGGTTGTCATGGTGATCATGGTGATCATGCTCTTCAAGCGTCTTGGTATATGTAACAAAGGAAAATTTTGTTCCCTCTTGTTCTTGAATGATATCAGAGAACTACACACATTGAGTCTTTACATTCAAATGAAACTCAAGGAATTGCAGCACTTTCAAAAATGTGCTGGCTTGTAAGGGATACAGTCCAACCAGGTGTATGCCACCTTCTGAATGTATCTTTTAATTTACTATTTGCATTTACGTAGCATCAGTGGTACAGCTATCACTGTACTCCCCATTTTCTAACAGGAGAGATGCGCTTTGCTACACAGCAGTCACTCTGCCCACCCCCTGCCTCCATAGGTCATTCACACAATGCTTTGTATTTTGTGAATGGGTTCACATAATGCAAAGTCCTTTCTAATTGGGTAAGAGGAGAGGAGAGAAGGGGAGGGCAGAGTGGCTGCAAATAACTATGCAGCTGCAGGCTTAGAGACCCGGAGATTCAGTGTTGGAATGCTGGAAGTATAACAATAGTTGTACTCTCAGCGCTCAGTAAAAACCTAAATAGTAAGGCCCCTTTCACACTGGGGCGTTGCAGGCGTCGGCGGTAAAGCAGCGCTATATTTAGCGCTGCTTTACGGTCGTTTTAGCCACGGTATTTGGCCGCTAGCGGGGCGGTTTTAACCCCCGCTAGCAGCCGAAAAAGGGTTGAAACCCCCGCAAATCGTTGCTGCAGCGGCGCTTTGCCGGCGGTATTACCGCGGTGTCCCATTGATTTCAATGGGTAGGAGCGGTATAGGAGCGGTGAATACACCGCTCCTTCACCGCTCCAAAGATGGACTTTTACCATCCTGCTAGCGCACCGCTCCAGTGTGAAAGCCCTCTGGCGCTATACAGGCGCTATTTTTAGCGCTGTAGCGCCTCAAAAATGCTTCAGTGTGAAAGGGGCCTAAATGAAAGAGGTACGTCTACAGGGTGGAATACACTACATTGGGCCTAACCCCTTAACCCCCCAGCATATTTTTAAAAGTATTGTGATTTCTGGAGTTCTTCCTTTACATCAATCTTATGTAGCGCTAACCCCTAATGGAGCCACTATTGCCCGGGTCCTCTGTTTCCTGTGTCCATGACTCTGCATGTACCATATTTCCCCGAAAATAAGCCCTAGAGTGATTATCGGGGAAGGCTCCAATATAAGCCCTATCCCAAAAATAAGCCATAGTAAAGTTAATTTAAACAATTTTTATCAGTTTTGTAAAATGATTATACTGGTATAAAGATGCAGTGTGTCTCCTTTTGAAACTATTATGTAAAATACCGCCGCCGCTGGCCCGCCAGGGGTCTTCTCTTTTCCTCCCGGTGTACTATCATTTGTTGTCCCCCATCACAAAGTGTCCGCATGCGCAGTACACAGGACACCCAGATTCCGAAAATTGCCGAGGATGAACAGCGCCTGCGCCGTGAGTCCACTTTCAAGCCCCACCATCCAAGTGGACATAGAGTTAGAATATAAAAGAGCCGAGCGCAGCGAGGCCGTGCCCGAAGTGTGGCGAGCGAAGCGAGCCCACGAGGGGCCCTCTAAGTTTGTGTAGCCCTATGTCCACTTGGATGGTGGGGCTTACACATCGACTCACGGCGCAGGCGCCGTTCATCTTCCGACAGTTTCCGAAAATGTTTATGCTCCGTACTGCGCATGCGCAGTACACATCAGACACTTGCTCATAGCCGGACTGTTCGTGACAGAACACCGGCTGACGTCTGTGACCCCTCCCACTTCAGTGCTAAAAGAGGGCTGACATCAGGGGGGATCTTGGCTCTTCCTTCTTCTCTCGGCTGACATCTGAGGCCCCTCTCTCAGCAATGCTTGGAGCAGGCTGACGTCAGCGGGGATCTTGGCTCTTCCCTCTTCTCCTCTCCTCCCAGCTGACGTCAGTGGGGATCGGCAGTGCTTGGGGCTGACGTCAGTGGGGATCTTGGAGCGGAGAAGAAGAGCTCAGGCAGGTCATATGAGCACCCAGGGGTGCTGTAAAAAAGGTAATTTCCATAAAACAGTTACTACACTGCACCTTATACCAGTATAATCTTTTTATAACAAGGTTACAAAATGTTATAATCGCTTTAACCAATATTACCGTATTTTGGGAATTAAAATTGTGTCAAAATCCTGATACTAATAAGACATCCCCTGGAAATAAGCCCTAGTGTATTTTTTGTAGCCAAAATTAATATAAGACCCTGTCTTATTTTCGGGGAAACACGTTAGCACCATGCACTCTGACACACCTGGGCTGAGGGGGGGAATATTAATTGCAAATCTAAACAGTACCCCAACTGTTAAAAGGAATAAAAAAACATTAGTAATTACGCAACTGATATGTAAAACAATGGCAGCTAAGATATATGGATGGTGACAACAAATAGACAATAGTTCAGCAGTCTATATTAAACCCTTTCCATGCTGGCCAGCATGTTGGGTCCCAAATCCGATGTTGGAGTGCTCAGGATAAAGTTCCTCCAAACACTGGTAAAGGCCCCTGCTCTGTGACTTTTTGTTTGCGCAAAAATATGTGCATTTATAATTTCTCCAAAGGTGAACTTAGCCTTCACTATTCTTCTTGCATCTCCCTGAGCCTGGGAACAAGCCTCCTCCTTTGTCCAAGAAACTCGGGGATCTGTAGTTTCTCTGCTCTGACCCATTGCAGACCCATTAGCAGAAGATGACATTTGCCCTAATATATAGTAACTGCAATAATTTATCACCTATAGAATATAGCAGGGATAAGCAATTAGCGGACCTCCAGCTGTTGCAAAACTAACAATTCTCATCATGCCTCTGCTTCTGGGTGTCATGCTTGTGGCTGTCAGAGTCTTGCTATGCCTCATGGGACTTGTAGTTCTGCAACAGCTGGAGGTCCGATTATTGCATATCCCTGGAATATAGAGTATATGGCTCTTCTCTAAGGCCTAATGCACACTGGGTGTTTAGACCCTGTGCATGAGATTCTCTTGTTTTTGTGCGAGCAAAAGGCACAGGTGCACTGCCATGATGCCGACAGCCTATAAAAGTCGATGAGAGGGTGAAAGCTGACATGGCCAGATGGGGCTGAGCGGTTCACTGAGTGTTACTAACGCTTAGGGCCATATGTACTTAGAGCCATTGACGGAAAAGATTTTGGCAAAAGGAGAACACAGCAACACAAGGGAAACATCTCACTGAAGGTAAGTATTGTTCCTTGCACTGATTTTTTATTTTAGGTCAATTTAACCTTTTGCTACTAGAGACATTTTAGTGATTTTTGCACACACACTTTCAAAAAGTCATTGGTCTGCAATGCTAGCCTAGAAGAGTACAGTTTATTTTTTTCTGCTGCTGCCCAAGTTTGTATTTCCAGCCAAGTCTGGAAATTGACCTATTCTAACAAAAAATCCTGTACTATTTCTTCTAGCACACTAGAGGGTGCTACAATCGTAAGGCTATAATGAGCCCTACGTTCTCCCACTCACTTCAGGTGTGGGACACAAGCTGTAGGAGATGGCCTCTGCGTTTGACACATACCCCAGTAGCTCCTCTTTTCGAAAAACCACCTCTTTCCACCAGGTGTGCAACCTGACAGGTATGACTGGTGGCTGAATAAGGGACTGTACCGTATAGGCGACTATTTCGACCACAGAGGCATATGTCCCTTCTTTGGAGATGCCCCCCACTGAGAGCTTTAACTGGCAACAAATGTACTACTCTCTCAAATCTCTACAGAAGGATAGCTCTGATGTAGCAGTCCGAACTGTGTTTGAAAACAGGTGCCTGCAGGATGCTGCTTCGTGGGGGGGGGGGGGGGGGGGCGGGGGACGTCTTTATACTATACAAGTTGTTTATCAACACCAATGATAGATTACTCTACCAGGTGGCGTGGGAAAGGGATCTGTCCATAACCCCTGAGGTGGAGGACTGGCATAAATGGTGTACGCGGATTCATAAAGGTATCCTTAATGTTGCCTTGATAGAAGCAGACTATAAAGTCCACGCCAGATGGTGGAGTGTTTGTCAAAAATGTATCCAGATACGTCAGCCGCATGCTTCAGGGGTTGTGGCCAGATAGGTACACCATTGCACGTGTGATGGATGTGCCCTAAGGTTCGGCGCTTTTGGATAAGGGTTCACTCGTTTATTTTCTTAGTCAGGAAGGTTAATATCACTAAAGATGTGAGTATAGCCCTACTAAATAAGCCTGTTTAAAATGTCCCACGACATACCCAGACCTTAAAGGGGAGTTCCAGGCATTTTAAAAGTCAGCAGCTACAAAAAGTGTAGTTGCTGACTTTTAAAAAAAAAATGACACTTACCTGTTCCACGGTCCAGCGATGCGGCCGAACGGGGTGTCGCTCCTCTCCCCCTCCTCTTCGCCGGCGCCGCCATTTCCACTAAGGGCACCCGGCCGTGACAGCTTTCCTCTTCACGGCCGGGCACGCACGGCGCATGCGCGAGCCGCGCTGCGCTCCCGGAGTGGATAGGCGATCTCCTGGGACCTGTCACGTGTCCCAGGAGATCGCCTAGAGGGAGGAGTCGCCTAGGCGGTTCCTGGGCGGAAGGAGGAAGTGGGACAGGAAGTCCCCCTCCTAATGAAGCCCCCACTCCCCCCCAAAAAAATTACATGCCAAATGTGGCATGTAAGGGGGTGAGGAGTGGTTAAAGCGGAAGTTCCATTTTTGAGTGGAACTCCACTTTAGGCCCCTTTCAGACGAGGCAGACTCCGCTTGCATGGAGCCCGCCTCTGTCCGCCGGCTCAGCGGGAGATCTGTCCGTTGATCTCCGCTGAGCCGGCGGATGATAAGTCCCTCTCCGCTCACTGAGCGGGGAGGGGCTTGCGAGCGCCGCTGATCTCTATGGAGAGATCGGATGAAAACGGACAGTGTGTCCATTTTCATCCGATCCGATAGCGACGGATCTGGACGTGGGGCCATCTGTCTGCTTTTGGCGGATCGGACCGGGTCGGATGTCAGCGGACATGTCTCCGCTGACATCTGACGCTCCATAGAGTAACATGGAGCGCCCGTTCAGATCCGCCGTCAAAACTGACAGGCGGATCTGAACGGCCCATCCATGTGAAAGGGGCCTTAATCTACTTTATGTTCTTAGCATCTAAAATTAGTAAAACGGAAACTTACGCGGATCATGTTGAATGAAAAAATTGTGATTGTCCTACGAGATAACAAATACATTTTTTATAAAATATGGTCCCCTTGATTGGCCTATGTGCAGGTCCTGGAGGTCGCAAGGCCGATAATGAATGGAGGAACCCCCCGGAAGGATTCACTTCTTTTTTTCCTTCCTCTCTCCTTACCCTTTCCATTATTCCCCTGATTCTAGCCAACCTTGGCATCATGCTCTAACTGCTCCTCCCTTTTTTCTTCTTTTCCGAATGAAACTGCTTATGTTTTTTTTTCCCCAATTCTTTATTTAGGTAGAGCATACGGAAATACAGAAACCATCCCAATGGTGTGCATAAAAATAAACAATCCCAGAACATAACCAATGGTACATAATGCACAGTGGAGATAGGAAAAGATGATCAAGGGACTAGGAAGTCTCTGCACGATCAGTTTTCACTGCAATTGCTAATTTTATAACTAGGACTAAATAACTGACCCGTAGGTCTTAGCAATCAGAGAAAATAATCAGGAGAGTAGCAGAAGAAAGAGTATGGGGGGAGAAGAGAGAGAGAGGGGGGGGGGGGGAGAAGAGAGAGAGGGGGGGGGGGGGTGATACCACCGACCAGTCACACCATTACTGTTTGGGTAGCCTCCAGAGTCTTTACACCTCAGGGAAGCCACCAGCTCCACAAATTCCTCAGAGTAGATGAATTTGTGCTAGTAAAACCATTTTTTGAGAAATTTCTAATGTAGGCGCTTCTCTGTGGCCACCAAGTCCTCCATTGCGTTCATTTCCACTACTTTCTTCAACCACACGGCGACCAACAGTGGCTGCGTCTGCTTCCAGAATAGGGGGATGCAGCTTTTCGCAGCCGCGAGCAGGAGAGGCAATATGGAGACAACTCATGATGTACAGTGCTGTATACAGACGATAAGGATGGACCAGCCCCGAATCCCCCCGCACTGTCCCTCAACACCATGCTGAGGGAGGAGCTCTCATTCTATAGCCACTTAGCACATACACAGAGCCCCCGCCCACTGCAGGAGAACGGCGAGCCGAGGCGCGGAGCATGCCGGGAACCCCAGCAATGGGAGGAGTCGCCTGTGACTCTGGGACTACCGTTCCCGGCATCCTTTTCGTCTTCCGATGTGATGACGTCGGAGCGCTGTGGCTGGCAATGGAGTAGGGTGATGTAGGCCTGCTGTGGTTTTCTGTCTATGGACTTGGCGGCCTGTCGGGGGCTTCTCTCTGGACTCCTCACCTGAGGTAATGTGAGACAGCTGGGCTTCTGCTGAGTCCTCTTTACGTCGTGACATGTATAGAGGTGGGCCTTGTTCTTGTAGCCATGGAGAGGGCAAACTATGCTGGTCATACTGTCCTGCTGGGTTTTTTAGTGCCACAATAGCTGGAGGGTCGCCTCTGCGCCTCTTTTAGTCGCAGCTCCTGCAGTGTGTTTCCTCAGCCCAGACGTTTTATTTCCAGTTTTGGATAGAGAGGGAAAGGACTAGAACCTCTGCCAGGTTTTGCTGCTATTGGAGAGGTTCCTCCACTTCCTGTCTGATAAAAAGGTTGTCCTCAGGACAGGAAGTGAGAAGAAATCTCTAATGGTGCCCTTACATGCTTTGATTTTTAACCCCGAGACGCCTATGTCCGGCGGTGCAGAGAGGGTGGGTTTTAACCACTTCAGCCCCAGAAGATTTGGCTGCTGAATGACCAGGCCATTTTTTGCGATTCGGCACTGTGGCCCTTTAACTGACAATTGCGCGGTCGTGCGACATTGTACCCAAACAAAATTTACGCCCCCCCCCCCCCACAAATAGAGCTTTCTTTTGGTGGTATTTTGTACTTTTTGCTATAATAGCCCCAATTTATTTTATTTTTTTTTAATATTTATTTTCCCTCAGTTTACACTAGGGGGCGATCAAGGGGTTATATGTGTTCCCTCAAGGTGTGTGTTCTGACTGTAGGGGGATGGGACTGACTATAGGAGATGACAGATCGCTGTTCCTAGCAAGTAGTAACACACGATCTGTCTCTCCTCTCAGAACAGGGATTTTTGTGTTTACACATGTCCCAGTTCTGCCTCTCGTGCCCGCGTGTAGCCCCGGTGGTCAATGCAGCAGGCGGGTGTGCCTGCTATCCCCACTTAAAGGGCCGACATACATCTATGCTGGTTTGCGGGAACGTGCCGACCTGCCGCAGTATACTGACGTCGGCAAGTGGTTAACCACTTCAGCTTCGGAAGGTTTTAGCCCCTTTCATGACCAGGCCATTTTTTGCGTTACTTTAACTGACAATTGCGCGGTCGTGCGATGCTGTACCCAGATAAAACTGAAGTCCCTTTTTCCCCCACAAATAGTTTTCTTTTTGGTGGTATTTGATCACCGCTGTGGCTTTTATATTTTACACTATAAACAAAAAAAGAGCGACAATTTTGAAAAAAAAAAAAAAAAAAACATATTTTTTAACATTCTGCTATAAAAGATTCCCAGTAAAACAATCTAATTTCTTCATCAGTTTAGGCCAATATATATTCTGCTACATATTTTTGGTAAACCAAATCCCAATAAGTGTATATATAGATTGGTTTGCACAAAAGTTATAGAGTCTACAAAATAGGGGATAGATTTATGGAATTTTTTTTTTTGTTTTTTCTTTTTACTAGTAATGGAGGCGATCAGCGTTTTTTTTTTATTTTTTTTTGCATCGTTGCAGCGGACAAATCGGACACCTAACTGACGGCTTGATATTTTTTTTTTTTTTGGGAACTAATGACATTATGTCAGTGATCGGTGCTAAAAAATATGCACTGTTGCTGTACTAATGAGACTAGCAGGGAGGGGGTTAACACCAGGGACGATCAAAGGGTTAAGTGTGTCCCTCCGGGGGGTTTCTAACTGTGTGGGGGTTACTCTGACTGGGGAAACGCAGAGATCTGTGTTTCTGCTTAGCAGGAACACAAGATCTTTATGTTCTCCCCTGTCAGAACGGTGATCTGTCTTGTTTACATGGGCAGATTGTTGCTCTGCCTCTTGGGAGCAATCGCGGGTGGCTGGCAGACATGGCGTCTGCTGGACCCGCTGATTGACTCTTCTTCTGTCCAATCAGCGCTTGCCCCCAGAGGCTACTGTACGAAGCGGCGTACGAGTACGTTGTTTCACGCAGCCGGTTTGCCTTGCCGCAGCAAATGTGCGGAAGGTGGTCCACATGTTGTACATATGTGTCCATGACGCATAGGTTTTCTGTGCTGAGCTGATTGCACGCTCCCAGCACAGTGACTGAGCTGTCAGAGACAACTATCAGGCCGTACTAATGATTGGGAGCTGGCGGGACCGGCTCCCTATCATGTGACTACTGCAACAGCCAAAAACAGTGGTCATGTTATCAGCCAGTCCCTCACGACCCTTAAGCATACAGACCCCGTTTAAATTGTAGTCAATTTTTTTTCATTTTGGATACATGAGGTAAAAGCATTGTAACCCCTGTCTCAGATTTTTTTTTTTTTTTTGTTATCTGTGTCCCATTGGGTATATTTACCTTCACTTCCTGTCTCATAGTCAAGCAAGAGGTGAGAAAATTCCTGTAAATGTAACCACTTGCTGAGTGCACTATAGCAAAATGACGACTACAGTGTGGTCGGCCTGTACTGGGAGGATATCATATTCCGTGATGTCCTGATCACAGATTGGGGTAAAGAGCCAATCACAGCGGCTATTTACTACGTGATCAGTTGTGTCCAATCACACGATAGAAACACGTGCTGATTATCGGCATTCCTTTCCTCACACGGGGTTATTTACAAAAGGCAAATCCACTTTGCACTACAAGTTCTGCCCTTTATTAGGCCTCATGCACACAAGACGCAGTTAAACGCGCGTTCAGAGGCAGTTGGAAACTTTTTTTCAACTGCACCTGAACGCATGCAATGTTATCCTATGTGTCCATGTACACAGTCTAGTTTTTTCCCGTTTTTATGCAGTTGCGTTTAACCTCGTTTTTCCAGAAGCAAAAAAAATGTGTTCAGACACTTTGCTTTTCCACGTTTCAGACGCAAAACGCAGCTAAACGCAGGCACCTGCGTTTATCCGCGTTTGCGTTTATAAGCCTTTTTAAAGGAACCCAATTTTTTTGACCAGAAAACTCAGAAATATGATGGTAAACCATAAAAAAAAAGGTTTAAAATGTCGTAATTAGTTTAGATAGTTCATAGAGCATATATACTCACTAATGCATACATGTTTGTGAAATGCATACATGTTTGTGAAATATCCAACGGACATTCGCTGTGCCATCAACGGATGGGTCCAATATCGCCAAGCTCTGATTCTGGACTTCTCATGCAAATTTGCGACGACATTGCTGCCTCATCAAGAGCGACATCAGGAGCATTTCCTGACATATATTCAATATGGGATCCATTTCCAAAAAAAAAACACAGAAAGAGAGGCAAATGCAAGTGTACAACTGCTCTCTCTGCTGCTGCTCACACAATGGCAGAAATAGTTAATAATACATGCTTTCTGAGCTTGGGGAGGGTCTATATGATGTTATCTTTACAAATGCTTATAGACGCAAACGCGTCTAAACGCGACATGAAAACACAGCAAAACGCGCGTTTTTAAACGCAGGTTTCTGCTTTTTAAAACATGCGTTCAGCAGAGTTTGCATCTGCGTCTCGTGTGCATGGGGCCTTAGGCGCGTTTAGCCGCGTTTGCGTCTATAAGCATTTGTAAAGATAACATCATATAGACCCTCCCCAAGCTCAGAAAGCATGTATTATTAACTATTTCTGCCATTTTGATCAGAGTGAGCAGCAGAGAGAGCAGTTATACATTTGCATTTGCCTCTCTTTCTGTGTTTTTTTTTTTTTTGGAAATGGATCCCATATTGAATATATGTCAGGAAATGCTCCTGAAGTTGCTCTTGATGCGGCAGCAACGTCATCGCAAATTTGCATGAGAGGTCCAGAATCAGAGCTTGTCGATATTGGACCCATCCGTTGATGGCACAGCGAATGTCCGTTGGATATTTCACAAACATGTATGCATTAGTGAGTATATATGCTCTATGAACTCTAAACTAATTACGACGTTTTAAAACAATTTTTCTAGTATTTTTTTTATGGTTTACCATCATATCTCTGAGTTTTCTGGTCCAAAAAATTGGGTTCCTTTAAAAAGGCTTATAAACGCAAACGCGGCTAAGCGCAGGTGCCTGCGTTTAGCTGCGTTTTGCGTCTGAAACGCGGAAAAGCAAAGTGTCTGAAAGCATTTTTTTGCTTCTGGAAAAACGAGGTTAAACGCAACTGCATAAAAACGGGAAAAAACAAGACTGTGTACATGGACACATAGGATAACATTGCATGCGTTCAGGTGCAGTTGAAAAAAGTGTCCAACTGCCTCTGAACGCGCGTTTAACAGCGTCTCGTGTGCATGAGGCCTTACTGTTCTGGTGTCAACGCAAAGTTTAGGAATTTTTTTTACTTTCACTTTCAATGATGATGGTAAACCTGACAAATGAATCTCCCTTATGGGGACAGACAGCAATAAGGACCTAATGGGTGTTCTAATCCTTCTCTACTTTTTCCAAAACGAAAAAAAAAGTTTTGCCTTTAGTTTCACTTTAAAGTGATTGTAAAATCTATTGTTTAATAAAAAAAAATAAAAATAACGAACATGTAATACCCAACTCCTCTATGCAGTTGGTTTTGCACAGAGCAGCCCAGATCCTCCTCTTCTCGGTTCCTTTTTTGCTGCTCCTTCCTCCTATCAAGTGCCCCCACAGCCAACATCTCTATGGGGGGTGGATACGCTGATTGGCCAGAGGGGGAGCCAATCAGCGGGTCTGGCCGATGCGATGATTGCCGGGACCTGCTGATCGTTCCACAGAGAGTCAGAACAGCAATCTGCCTATGTAAACAAGGCGGAATGCCGTTCTGACCAGGAAGAACACAGTGATTTTGTAATCCTGTTAAGCAGGAACATGGATCTGTGTTCAGTCAGTCCACCCCCCTCCCCCAACACAGTTAGAAAGCACCCCTTAGGGACACATTTAACCCTTTGCTCCCTTGGTGTTAACCCCTAACCTGCCAGTGTCATTCGTACAGTAAGTGCATATATTTAGCACTGATCACTGTAATAATGTCACTGGTTCCCAAAAAAGTGTAAATAATTTTGCAGCCCCACTAAAAATCGCTGATTGCCGCCACTACTAGTACGAAATAAATAAATAAAAATTTCCCGTAGTTTGTAGAACGTTTAACATTTGTGCAAACCAATCAATATACACCTATTGGGATTTTGTTTTTACCCAAACTATGTAGCAGAATACATATTGGCCTTAATTGATGAAATTTGATATTTTTTTTTTTATTATTTATTGGATATGTTTTATAGCAGAAAGTAAAACAAATATTGTTTTTTTTTGTTTATAGCGCAAAAAATAAATACCGCAAAGGTGATCAAATACCACATAAGGAAAACTCTTATTTGTAGGAATAAAAGGACATCCATTTTATTTGGGTACAACGGCGCATGACCGAGCAATTGTCAGTTAAAATAGCACAGTGCTGTATTGCAAAAAATGACATGGTCAGAAAGGGGGGGGGGGGAACATTCCGGGGCTAAAGTGGTTAATGAAAGCCATTCATGACAGTTTGCTTACATAATATCATGTGATTGCTCTGATTGGTTATAGCAATCACATGATACCACTGCCGCTCACAGCAGCCAGGTACCAAGCACCGTGATTCGCTGTGTCCTTCAGGTCACGCTGCTGCCCGCCCCAGGGGGCAAGTTAGTGCACATGTGCTAGGCAACCTATGGGTACGTCACCTAGCCTGTAACTGCCGCCTGTCCGCAGTAAATGTACTGTGGGCGGGCAGTAGAACAAAGGGAAGCCAGGCAGGAAGAGGTTAATAACCAATTGATGCTGCCATCCGGGATGAGCTCAGTTGGGTTCCGACACCAGTCTGCACCTACCTGAGCTATCCCATCTGGGAGCTGCCAAAGTGGACAGGCAATCGTGAATGAAAGAGGCATTCCTCGCATCACAGCCTCGTATATGAATTTATGTAGCCGTTACAAAATCTTTATAATAACTGAAACGTAGAAGAAAATGCATATAAAAAAAAGTGAAGTAAAATCAAGAATTACTTTATTACTTGGATTACTAAAGACAAAACGTATTTTTTTTCTGTGGAGAAGAATTTGAACACCTGTCAGTTTTTATTGCTGTCTGTGCCCCCATCAGGGAGATTCCCCTACTCCTTATTTATTCCTGTTTTTAGCGTAATCAGTGAAAAAAATTCTGAACTTTGGCTTGTCCCCTGAACAGGGAAATCTTCCAATGGGGACACCATTTCTGGAGACCCTGTTTAAACCCGGGATTCTGTCACTTTGGAGAGATTTCATCTCACTTCCTGTTTTGGCAATGAGGCAGGAAGTGAAGGGTAATCTCCCTTAACCACCTGATTACTTTGCACTTAAACCCCCCTCGTGACCAGACCAATTTTCAGCTTTTGGCGCTGACGCACTTTGAATGACAATTGCGCGGTCATACAACACTGTACCCAAATGATTTTTCCCCACAAATAGAGCTTTCTTTTGGTGGTATTTAATCACAGCTGGGGTTTTTATTTGTTTCTAAACAAATAAAAAAAGATGGAAAATAAAAAAATAAAATAAAATCATGTTTAATAATTTGTTATAAAATTTTGCAAACAGGTAATTTTTCTGCTTCATTGATATGCGCTGATGAGGCGGCACTGGTGGGCACTGATAGGCAGCACTGGTGGGCACAGCAAAGATGGCACTGGTGGGCACAGCAAAGATGGCACGGATGGGTGGCACGGATGGGCACTGATAGGTGGCACTGGTAGGGGACACTGATGAGCACTGGTAGGGGACACTGATGAGCACTGGTAGGGGACACTGATGAGCACTGGTAGGGGACACTGATGAGCACTGGTAGGGGACACTGATGAGCACTGGTAGGGGACACTGATGTGCAGCACTGGGGGCACTGACAGGTGGCACTGGGGGCACTGACAGGTGGCACTGTGGGCACTTTTATTATTCACAGGAGGGCACCATGGACCCTTGGCATATTGCAGTGAGAGGGACTGATGTCCCTCTCACTGCCGCCGGTGATCGGCTTTTTTTTTTTTTTTTTCTCCTCGAGCTGTCAGCGCGAGCAGGAAAAAATGCAGATTACCGGCTCTGTTACTGTCACATGATCAGCTGTCATTGGCTGACAGCTGATCACGTGGTAAGGGGTCGGGATCGACCCCTTACTCGGATCTGTGATCCAGCGAGTCTCAGCTCGCGCGGGCAGCTCGTTGCCGGGACGACGTCAATAGACGTCGTCCCGGCACATCAGATCCGCGCTGTAGCCGTCATTTGGCTATAGCGCGGATCTCAGCTGGTTAAAGGGACACAGATGGCAAAAAAACTTGACAGATGTTATAACCCTCCCTTACTCTATCCTAAATGGATTTTTTTTTTTTTTTTATACATTTAGTTCCACTTTAAGATGAGATTTGAATTGAATTCAAAATAAACTGTACTTCCTTCTTAATGTTTTCTTTAGATGCCTTATGTTGAAAGATATTTTGCACCGCTGCACTTTGATTCCTCCCTTGAACCTTGTTTGAAAAAGTCAAAACTTGACTATTCTGAAATATGCAAGAAAACTGATGTGTTCATACCTCTAGAAGCGCCATCAGAAAAAGAGAGTTCATCAGGGTTCCCAGAGACCGTGTACTATGGATCGGTCAAAGGTCAACGTCATCAACCAAGTTTCGGTAAAGATTTCCTAATTGGTTTGGACAATGAAGCAAAAAGAGCATCATCTAGGAATTACAACTCTGAAGCTCATTTTAGTAGGAAAGAGTCCAAACTTGACTATTCAGCATTATGCAATAAAAGGAATCCTGAGGTGTTCATACCACTGAAAACACCGCCAGAAAATTGTAGTCCATCAGGATTCTCAGAGAACAGCTACTATGGATCAGACAAAACTGAATATGAAAGAGACAATGAAGATTTTCTAAATGATTTTGACAATGAGGACGAATCAGGACCATCTAAGAATAACTCCTCAAAAGCTCATTATACTAGGATAGAGTCCAAACCTGACCACTCGGCATTAAGTAAAAAGAGGAATACTGAGGAGTACAAACCACTGGATCAGAGTCCATCGGGGTTCTCGGAGACCAGATACTATGGCTCAGATAAAGGCAAACGTGACAAATCAAGAGTCAGTGAAGATTTCCAATATGGTTTTTACATTGATAAAAAACCAGGACCATATAAAAATGACTGCTCTGAACCTCCCCTTAGTGGGAGAGAGGACAGCAATGAAAACCAGCAAATCTTGGGACTTCCTAAAACAGACAAATGGAAAAATAACAATTCTGAGGCAGAATTTTCAGAAACAAGTACAGCTTTTATAGGACCACTTTTCCAGCCCCCTCCTCAAGTTGATACTTTATCAAGAACCACCAAAAATGAAAACAGTAAGTCTCTCTCCTTCAGGATTACAACTGTGGTATCGGGGAAAGCAGCAGATAGAACAAAGAGTGAGGGTGGGATGGACTATGAGATGTGGCAGTTTTACAAAGAACTTCATCAACTTGAAGCTGCTACTGATGACCATAATGTCATTCAGACAACTGATAATAGTCAGCAGCATTGTAACTCCCACCAGAGCAATGCACCAACAACCCAGGAGGTCAGAGATCATCAGAACCAAAAACCTTCCTCACAGCCTTGTAAGTCATCGGCTCTGATTCCTCCCAGTTATCATCCCACACCAGCTCCAATCACACCAGCTGAGCATTCTACATTACTTCCTATTAACAACCAGGTTTCTTGGGATAGGCCAGTGCCAATTAATAGAACCAATTCTTCTTTTGTAAGCCAGTCATTTCCACCTCCATGTTTTCAAGGTCCTCCTCCACCTACCTTTGATAGAAGCAATTCTTCTTTTGTAAGACAGTCATTGACACCTTCATGTTTTCAAGGTCCTCCTCTACCTGCTTTTGATAGAACCAATTCTTATTTAAGCCAGTCATTGCCACCTCCATGTATTCAAGGTCCTCATCCACCTACCTTTGATACAAGCAATTCTTCTTTTGTAAGACAGTCATTGACACCTTCATGTTTTCAAGGTCCTCCACCTGCTTTTGATAGAACCAGTTCTTTTTTTGTAAGCCAGTCATTGCCACCTGCATCTTTACAAGGTCCTTCTCCACCTGCTTTTGATAGAACCAATTCTTCTTTTGTAAGCAAGCCGTTGCCACCTCCATGTTTTCAAGGTTCTTCTCCACCTGCTTTTGATGGAACCAATTCTTCTTTTTTAAGCCAGTCAATGCCACCTCCACGTTTTCAAAGTTCTCCTCCACCTGCTTTTGATAGAAATAGTTCTTCTTTTGTAAGCAAGCCATTGCCACCTCCGCGTTTTCAAGGTTCTCCTCCACCTGCTTTTGATAGAAATAGTTCTTCTTTTGTAAGCAAGCCATTGCCACCTCCACGTTTTCAAGGTTCTCCTCCACCTGCTTTTGATAGAAATAGTTCTTCTTTTGTAAGCAAGCCATTGCCACCTCCGCGTTTTCAAGGTTCTCCTCCACCTGCTTTTGATAGAACCAATTCTTCCTATTTAAGCCAGTCAATGCCACCTCCACGTTTTCAACGTTCTCCGCCACCTGCTTTTGATAGACCCAGTTCTTCTTTTGTAAGCCAGTCATTACCACCTGCATCTTTACAAGGTCCTTCTCCACCTGATTTTGATAGAACCAATTCTTCTTTTGTAAGCAAGCACTTGCCACCTTTAAGTTTTCAAGGTTCTCCTCCACATGCTTTTGTAGGAAATCATGGTCCACCTCCTCCAAGACACAACTATCCATTGACTTTCCCAGTGGAAGATGACATACGAAAATCGCCATATCATGAAAATGAGAAATACGACTGTAAAATGAGAAATGAGAATGATGACCATCCACGGCCTACAACTCAGGCTCCATGGCACAGCTCACATGTGCTGCCTGAAAACAGGTTTAGCCCTCAGGGTAGAGGTTTTACAGAGTCATTTACTAGACCTCCTTTTGAATCCTCACAACACGCAAATCGGCGGGAAGACTTTTATGAACAGAAAGGTAGACATTTTAATGAAACGTTACCCCAAGGTGGCAACGTGTTTCATGAAGAATATTCTCCTAGATTCAGGGAAGAAGCTAACTGTACAGATTCAAAAAGAAAACTGCTGCTTTTAAGGGGCGTCCCAGGCTCAGGGAAAAGTACACTAGCACGGTTAGTATTGTATACACTAATAGTTGGGTATTACACTATGTCACGTATGTGTACACACACACACACACACACACACACACACACACACACACACACACACACACACACTATCTCTTTTTTCATTAGGTTGTTTTATAGCTATGGCCTCTCTAATGCAACATATAAATAGGAACTATGAGTAATAAATTAAAAATGAAATTTACATATGTTTTACAAAGATATTTGAATCATATATTAGGCTGCATTCACATGGCTGCAAGTGTGGTGGTCAGGGGTGGCCACCAGTGAGAATCCATAGATTCCTTCTGGAGGTGCTAAACGCATGCACACCCTGTATGTGACCAGCAGTTGTTCACGGCGTCAGTTTGATACTCTTTGCTAATCAATGGCCAGCGCACCCACTGTTCGCATGTAGCTGTACATCATAGAGGTTGTGTGCAAATAGAGCCCCCAAGCCGATTCTACAACCAGTTTGCATGTGGCCATAGTACAGTGTGTTGCTTCTAGAGCCGCCTCTGAACGCATATATATATATATATATATATATAACATTTTTTACATTTTTCTTTTTTGATCACTTTTATTCCTATTACAAGGAATGTAAACATCCCTTGTAATAGGAATCTATTGTGACAGGTCCTCTTTATGGAGAAATGCGGGGTCAATAATACCCCACATCTCTCCTCCAGGCTGAAAAGCATGAGATCGAGAAAAAAAATTCACTGATCTCTCTTGCTGACAGCCGCGATCGCTGCTTTTTTTTACTTCTGGGAACCCGGGCGCGACGTTATGACGATGGTTATAGAGATGACTGTTGACGATCTGTTAATGGAAAAAATACACTTTAATGAATTAAAAAAAATAAAATAAACAAAGTTAGCCCAATTTTTTTGTATAATGTGAAAGATGATGTTATGCCACGAGAATCGTGATCTTTATTCTAAGCAAAGAAATCGTGAATCTCATTTTACCCAAATTGTGCAGCTCTAGAATGTAGCCTTAACCCCTTCCCGCTTGGCGTACGCAGATGTGCGGCCTCGGCTTTTGGGGGTTATACCGCGATGATGCCCGCAGCTGCAGGCATCATCCCGGTACCGTTGTTTAGAGCAAGCGATCGACTATACAGGGACAACAACCGATGCGGCTAAAAGCCGCTCGCCTGTTATGCAGGAGGGGACGTGCTCTTGGGGAGACCCGATGGACGATCCGGCGGCTAGGGACAGACTGGCACGAAGCAGGAAACTGCTTTGTTCCAGTCTCCTGATTGTAAACATGGAAGCGACGTCACTTCCTGTTCACTCGGCTGCCAATGGCGCCGGTTTTAAAAAAAAATATACAGTATTCAGAATCGCTGAAAAGTGCAAAGGAGTGATCCGGGGTCTTTTAGATCCCCGATCCCTCCATAAAGCGTACCTGTCACCACCTATTACTGTCACAAGGGATGTTTACATTCCTTATGACGGCAATTAAAGTGATCACATATATTTTTTTGTGCTTTTAAAAAAAAATAAAAAATCTAATAATATAAAATAAATACTGTATTTTCTGGCGTATAAGACTACATTTTACACCGAAATTACACAGCCAAAAAGCGGGGGTCGTCTTATACGCCGGGTGAAGAAGCCGCCAGATGGATATCAGTCCACTGGGCGCTCTGTAAAATTGTAATATGTATACAGTATGCGCCGCTCAGCCAATCCCGGCGGGCGATGCACTCTAATGAATACAGAGCCTGCTAAGCCTGCTTGGATTGGGTAACAACCTCTGCCAATCCGAGCAGGCTACATGAGTCAGAGCGGCGCGGGCTGAAGTCACAGCCTCTGCCAATCCGAGCAGGCTTTGTATCCATCAACAGATTAGTAAAATACAATGCCTCCCGTGATTGGCTCAGCGATGCACACTGTCTGCTTACTGTATTCTGAAGTGTACCTGGCGCTACTTTACTAACACAGCATCATATACTGTGGGTACTTGGTGCTCTACATATTAACAAAGCATCCTGTACTGCACATCCAGCTCCAGATCTCCCCTATAATACAGGTATGATTTATGGTGCTTTGGAGGAGAGGATTCATTGTTGCTGTCTACCAATTGTGGGATCTCTGGGACTTGTAGTTCACCAGTTTACTTTTTCTGATGTTAAGTCTGATGTTTTTTTTTTTTTTTTTTTTTTGTTTCTGATGTTTTTTTGTAAATTGTGTTGCCTCTGAAGGGGGGTAGTCTTATATGGCGAGTATAGCCCCAAACCTAAGTTTTCACTGGAAAAATAGGGGGTCGTCTTATACACCCAGTCGTCTTATACGCCAGCAAATACGGTAAGAAAAATTTTTTTTTTTTTAAAGCGTCCCCGCGAGCTTGCGCAGCAAAGAAAACGCATATGGAAGTCGTGCCCGCGTATGTAAATGGTGTTCAAATCACACATGTGAGGTATCGCCGCGATAGTCAGAGCGAGAGAAATAATTCCAGCATTAGACCTCCTCTGTAACGCTAACCAGGTAACTGTAAAAAATAAAATTAAAGCGTCGCCTATGGAGATTTTTAGGTAACGTAGTTTGTCGCCATTCCACGAGTGCTTGCAATTATAAAGCGTGACATGTTTGGTATCTATTTACTTGGCGTAACATCATCTTTCACATTATTCAAAACATTTTGGCTAACTTTACTGTTTTTTTTTTTTTTTTTTTTTAATTCATGACAGGGTCCCTTTTCCCAAAAAGTTGTGTTTAAAACACTGCTGCACAAATACTGTGTGACATAAAATATTGCAACAATCGCCATTTTATTCTCTTGATTCTCTGCTTAAAAAAAAAATACACACACACACACACACATATATATACACATATATATATATATATATATATATATATATATATATATATATATATATATATATATATATATATATATATATATATATATATATATATACACATACATACATAGGGTCCCGAACTCGCCCGCCTGTACGGAAGTCGGAAATGTTTGTAAGTCGGCCGCGCATGCGCAGACCAACAAATACGGAGATTTCCGATGTGCCGTCGAATGCCGTTCTACGCATGCGTGGCAAATTACGGACATTTTCACAGGCTCCGTATGGCCACGCATGCGCAAAACGTCCGGAACACGGCGAAAAATGGCGGAGGGTCCCCTCAGCGCCCTGTTCGTAAGTAGGGGTTGTTCGTAAGTCGGGGACCCCCTGTATATGTATATATGTTTTGGGGGTTCTAAGTAATTTTCAAGCAAAAAAATAAGGATTTTAACTTGTAAACATCAATTGTCAGAAATGGGCTTGGTCATGAAAGGGTTAAAGTCACTGTGTATTAGGCATAACCCTACATTGTCTGGTGGTTTTAATACAAATACCTTTTGATGTTCTGTTAGACGGCATTTAAATCCTTAGCTTTGTTTTTAAAATGGCGTGCCAATTGTGCATGTATAAGATATGACACTTGACAGCCTGCTTATCACAGCAGAGACCATGAAGGACCGGCTCAAATCTAGAAAACTTTGCTTTCCACTTACTGTAATATTGCAATTTGAAAAATGCTTTTTTTTTATTTTTTTAATGCATACCTTTTTGTTCCCCCATGTTACACATTTTAAATGTACCTAATTTCACAGTATTCTGCTTGATGAGTCTCCTGATGGCATCGTCTTCAGCACTGACGATTACTTCTGCCAGGAAAAAGGATATACATACGATGTGAAACTGCTGGGAGATGCACACAACTGGAATCAGAACAGAGGTGAGATAAGATGCCCGCATTAGAACTGAAATGTCCTAATGTACAGAACTGTGTACACACTGATGCCTGTGTGCTATAGAATGGGTTTACAGATATGTGTTGGTTGTGTTATGTTTATTATAAAATTAAAGGCTTAATGTAG
Organism: Lithobates sylvaticus; assembly: GCA_028564925.1. NCBI lineage: Eukaryota > Metazoa > Chordata > Amphibia > Anura > Ranidae > Lithobates > Lithobates sylvaticus. Next base: position 545,987,220 of record CM053027.1, on the reverse strand, counting down.
TTATATTTTTCTACCATTCCCCAAGCAGTTTGACCAAAGCATATACCCCCCTACAACCTACATGTACACTGTCTTCTATTCTCTTCAATGGAATATATTAGCTGGAGAAGAGCACAATAATCTGACAAACAGGGCAAAAGGAATACTTAAAGCGGGATTCCGCCGAAATATGTTTTTTTTTTTCAGTTCACTGTGAAATAAAGACATACATAACATGTAACTCACCTGCTGCACTTCTCCCCGCCGATTCCGCCCGTTTGGATAACTTAGAAAATTCCTTGCTGGTCGATTCCATTTTGCATGTGGGCATTAGAAACCCACAAGCATTTACCTCCAGGATGCGTTGACTGCTGCGCTCCCAGCATTCACCGCTCCATCCCGCTCATGCTCAGTTCGCTCAGCGTGCAGCGCCGTAAAATTTCTGGTTGCCATCACAACGGCGCGGCGTCGCCGGAAATCTCTCGAGATTTCGTGCTGACAGCATCCCCCGTGGCTTCATGGGAGGAATGCAAAACATCTCCCAGAGGTCATTGCGGAGCCGGGGGACAGCCGAAAACACGCCTACTCCCACGGGAGGACAAACCAGAAGCCAGAGGAAAAATCTGTAAGGTAAGTTAAATTTATTTATTTATTTTTTTTTTTTTTAATGGTCATTGGTGCATCAGCACTGCTAACTGCTTTTAATAAGATAAAGCATTTTTTTGAGTACCAAACAGCTTTAAATAGGACGCTCATAAGGAAGAGCAAGGAATTCAAGATTCACCAGAAACCAAATAGAAAGTTTTTAAATATATCAAAAGGTAGCTCTACAGATACAAAAATGTTAAATCATAAAACCACAACCAAGTGCAATAGAGATAATACAACAAATGAATAAAGTGCTTGTGTAACAAAGTCCATACATTTATTCAGAAATATTGAATTGCATGAAAGTCCAAGTATGCAAGTAAAAGTCCACCCTTCCACGTCCTGTTAAGAATAAAAGTGCTTCAACCACCGTGAGTCACCACTCAGGGAGGCCTCTTACCGGTTCAAATGGACCTTTTATATTATAAATGGTCAGACAGCGCTCCAGTAAATTACACCATCTGGTGTGCCGATCTCCAACTAGTCCTCCACTGGCATCCTCTCATCAACCATGCAATGTCACCACCAAAATAAAAATGAATACAGATCCATCGTGAAGTATGCAAGACCCTGTTTTATTAAAATGCGCAATAGCACCAAAAATAAGTAGCACAAACCTCATCACCCATGCCTGCCGACTGGAGCCCGGCACGGTTGTGTTTTAGACTGCTACATTGGAATAGCTGCTATTGGTAAAGCTGCAATTGTGTGTGTTTTTTTTTATTTATTTTTTTATTTTGGATGTTTTTATTCTACTTCGTTTTGGTACTTTTGCATATTATTTTAATAAAACCGGGTCTTGCTTCTCAATGGATATGTATTCATTTTCATTTTGGTTCCTAACACTTTTTTATTCGTAACAGGAAGTGGAAGTGTGGGGACACCTTTACTCGAATACATGGAATTTCACTTAATCATTACTAATCACGATTTTTCTGAGTGAGTTTATGGACTTTGTTGAACTTTATTAATTTGTTATATTACCTTTTTTGCTTGCACTTTTATGGGTTTAGGATTTAACATTTTTTTGTATATGTAGTGCTGCCTTTTTGATATATTTTCTGTTAAGCAATTTTTTTTTATTTTTTTTGTATTACCATTTGTTTTGTGATTTTTGGTCTTTTGCTTTTTTTTTTTTTTTTTACATTTTATAAGCTCATAAGTTTGTTCAAGGCATCAGGCAGGGAGCTGTCCAGCAGTTTAGATAGTTAAATAAGAAGAGCTACGGCCAGATACAGCAGAGATGCTGGTTTTAGATCTGGATCCTGAAAGTTCTTGGATCTGTTGCACAGCATGGTCTTTGGGTACAGCTTTTGAATGGCGGTCAGGCTTTTTGCCGACACTGCAGCTAATTGTTTTGTGTTGTGAATGGGATTTTATTTTTATGCATGTTGATTGGCTACACAACTTAAGATTTAGGTGTGTCTCTTTAAAAGGGGTATTCTTAGGCAGTTATATATTTTTTATTTTTTTAATTATTCAACTTGGATCCAGTATCCAGTAATAAGTAGAGGTACCGTTGTGTTTGGTGAACTATCAGGTGTTAAAAATGTGTAGGCAAATATCAAACTCGCAGTGCATGCAAAACATCCTAAGTATGTTCTTTTAAAAAAAAAAAAAAAAGTGAGAATAACTTTCCTATAGCAAAGACAGAAAAACTGCTATCTGGTTATAAGAAATATGTGGAGGTTGTGGCATCTAACTGGAAGATTTTTCAGATCTTTAAAAATCAGACCATGCACAGCGATTGCAAATATTTGCAGAAATAAAAAAAAAAAATTAAAAAAACCCTTACAAACCACTTTGACCTACAGGTAAGCCTAGATTAAGGCTTTACCTGTAGGTCCAATAAATATCTCCTAAACCTACATGGTTTAGGAGATATTTAGAAAAAAAGAGGCATCGCTGTCTACAGCGCATGCGCCATAGACAGCGGCGCACTGAGCATGCCGAGATCACGGCGATATGCCGCTCTCGTGCGCATGCGCGGGAGTGACGTCATCCTATCTCCAGCGAATGACAGCGCTGGAGCGGCGAGACCCGGAAGTCACTCCGGCATTGATGGCGGTGGCAGGGGTCGTGGATGAGGGTCGCTTCGGGGGCTTCGTTCTCAGGTAAGTTATTCATAATGAGCTAGTATGCTATGCATACTAGCTCATTATGCCTTTGCCTTGCAGGTTCCGTTTTTTTGTTTTTTTTGTTTTTTTGAAGGAGGCTTTACTTCCTCTTTAACTGTTCAGGATCTCTTGGATAAACCTTTTCAGATCTCGGGGAACCCCCTGTCGATAATTAATATATTCACAACTTATGGTACTGCTGAGGTGTAAAAATAAATAAAAGGTAAAGTAATGTAGTTGGTGTATTCCTCTACCCCCCCTCCAGGACAGTAATAGAGGGGAATTCTTCTAATGGAGATGCTAGTTCTGGTGACAGCCAGGGATTACCTCACTTAGAGGCATTTCTGCTCTCTTCCTGTTTTGGTTATTGGACAGGAAGTGAAGAGAAATCTCCCCAATAGGATATAGATGGCAAACCCAAAATGACATGCAAAAAAAACGAAATTTTCCACTTGAAGGCATCTGTGCTACCATTGTGACTATAAATGCTGGGGTATCTTCCTGAAATTCACAAAAACTGAAGAAGTGGTTTGGATGAGCTACAAAATGTCTTCAACATTACAGAACGAGTTCAGATGAATGTTTAACTTCTACTAGATATACAGTGCCTTTTAAAAAGTAGTTGTACCCCTAGAAATTTTCTACATTTTGTCATGTTGCAACCAAAAACGTAAATGTATTTTATTGGGATTTTATGTGATAGACCAGGGGTTTTCAAACTATGGCCCTCCAGTTGTTCAGGAACTACAATTCCCATCATGCCTAGTCATGTCTGTGATTGTGAGTTTTACAATGCCTCATGGGATGTGTAGTTCCATAACAGCTGGAGGGCCATAGTTTGAAGATCCCTGTGATAGACCAACAACAAAGTGGCACATAATTGTGAAGTGGAATGAAAATGAGAAATGGATTTCAAAATGTTTTTACAAATAAATATCTGAAAAGTGTGGTGTGCATTTGTATTCAGCTCCCATTACTCTGATACCCATAACTAAAATCTAGTGGAACCAATTTGACTTGAGAAGTCAACTAATTAGTAAATCGAGTCCACATGTGTGATTTAATCTCAGTATCAATACAGCTGTTCTGTGAAGCCCTCAAAGGCCAAGGAACACACCAGATGGGTCAGGAATAAAGCTATGGAGTTTAACCACATCAATACTGGGCACTTTTGCCCCCTTCCTTCCCAGACCAATTTTCAGCTTTCGGTGCTCTCGCACTTCCAATAAGAATTGTGCGGTCATGCAATGCTGTACCCAAATAAAATTTTTATCATTTTGTTTGCACAAATAGTTTTTTTTTTTTTTTTGTGATTATAAGCGGAAAAAAGAGCGGAAATTTGGAAAAAAAACTATTTTCTGTATTCTATTTTAAAAGATATCCAATAAAATATAATTTTTTCATAAATTTAAGCCAAAATGTATTCTGCTAAATGTTTTTGGTAAAAAAAATCCCGTTAAGTGTATAATAATTGGTTTTGTGTGATCACGGACATATGTACGCAAATGATTGTGTACAGATGTGCGCAGGTGATCACAGACATGTGTGCAAATGATCATTGGGACATGTGATTTTACTGTTTATATATGTTGGGGACATGTGTTTTGGGGATCATTACTATGTGGGGACATGTGTACTTTGTGTGGGGACACTAGACTGTTGATCAGTGAGTAAAAAGCTGTAAAAAAAACAGCTCATACTCGCTGATCACCAGCCGGCTGCAGAGATCCGCTCTCCTCTCCTCAGCGACAACTTCCATGTGAGGAGAGCCGATCGCCTAGCAACAGGCTGTTTGTTTAAATCCCATGATGGCCGTGATTGGACACGGCCGTCATGTGATCAGGAGGGCCAATCACAGAGCCCTCCTTCCGATCTAAGATGCGCCGTGTCCGGGTGACACAAGCACATCGGGATCGCACGTGATCCTGCTTCTTCTGAGGGACGTTCTTGAACGTCCACTCAGGAGGAAGCTCCCACCCGGACGTTTATATGCAGTGGCTGGGTGGGAAGTGGTTAAAGCAGAGTTGGGTTATAAAAAAAAAAAAAAAAAATATCCCAAGCTTTGAACATTTCATGGAGCACTGTTCAATCCATCCTCCGAAAATGGAGAGTATGGCACAACTGCAAACCTACCAAAACATGGCCGTCCACCTAAATTGACAGGCTAAGCAAGGAGAGCATTAATCAGAGAAGCAGCCAAGAGACCCATGGTAACTCTGGAGGAGCTGCAGATGGGAGAATCTGTCCACAGGACAACTATTACTCGTGCACTCCACAAATCTGGCCTTTATGGAAGAGTGGCAAGAAAAAGTCCACTGTTAAAAGAAAGCCATAAGAAATCCCATTTGCAGTTCACAAGAAGCCATGTGGTGGACACAGCAAATGTGGAAGAAGGTGCTCTGGTCAGATGAGACCAAAATTGAACTTTTTATGCCTGAAAGCAAAACGGTATGTGTGGTGGAAAACTAACACTGCACATCACCCTAAACACACCATCCCCACCGTGAAACGTGGTGGCCGCATCATGTTGTGGGGATGATTTTCTTCTGCAGGGACAGGGAAGCTGGTCAGAGTTGATGGAAAGATGAATGGAGCCAAATACAGGGCAATCTTAGAAGAAAACCTGTTAGAGTCTGCAAAAGACTTGAGACTGGGGTGGAGGTTCACCTTCCAGCAGGGCAACGACTAAACATACAGCCAGAGCTACAATGGAATGGTTTAGATCAAAGCATATTCATGTGTTTTAGAATGGCCCAGTCAAAGTCCAGACACATCCACTTGTGAAATTTGAAAAATATGTTATACTGACCCATACTGGAGAGAGATGGAAATAGGAGGAAATGTGACAACCCTACAAACCTCTGTGTTGATGGTGGAATTTTTTTTATTTTTTTTAGTAATTGGTTTCCACCTAGTACAGTATTTTACAAAAATGAGTACATCCCTCACATTTTTGTAAATATTTTATTCTATCTTTTCATGTGACAACACTGAAGAAATTACACTTTGCTGCAATGTAAAGTAGTGAGTGTACAGCTTGTTTAACCACTTCCCATCAGGAGGCCGTCATATGACGGCCTCCACTTTGCGGGGGTATATCTGTATGATGCCTGTAGCTACAGACATCATTCAGATATTGCCGTTTTCAGCCGGCGATTCCCTGCACCATAAGAACGATCATAGCGGCTGTTCCGCCGCTTGATCGTTCTTATGGGCGGCGGAAAGGGACGCCCCCCCTCCCGCCGCCCTCCGGTGCTTCTACCGACTCACCGCTTCCATCGGTGAGTCGGACACAGGATCCGCCGGCCCCCGGATGATGACTATAGAGATTTCCATCGGAGCAGATGGTCGCCGGAGTCTCTATGATCGCTCGGAGGCCGTGCGCGATGTTATGACATCACGCCCGGCCTCTGCATTCAAATAACGGCGCCGCCTCCGCTGGGAAGCGGTGATCGCTTTTTTTTTTTTTTTTTTTTTTTTTTTTTTAATTTTAGCCTTCCCAGCCTAGAGGTGAGATGTGGGGTCTTATTGACCCCATATCTCACTGTTAATAGGTCCGATCATGTAATATTCCTATTACAAGGGATGTTTACATTCCTTGTAATAGGAATAAAAGTAATCAAGCGCATGCAATTTTGAAGCGTGACATGTTGGGTATCTATTTACTCGGCGTATCTTCATCTTTCACATTATGCAAAAAAAATTGGGCTAACTTTACTGTTTTTTGTTTTTTTTTAAGCATGAAATTGTTTTTTTTCTGAAAAAAACGTGTTCGAAAAATTGCTGCGCAGATACCCTGCGAGATAAAAAGTTGCAACGAGTGTCTCTAGGGTCTTTGCTAAAAAAACATATATAATGTTTGGGGGTTCTATGTAATTTTCGAGCAAAAAAATTATGAATTTTACATGTAGGAGAGAAATGTCAGAATTGGCCTGGATGCGAAGTGGTTAACAGTGTAAATTTGCTGTCCCCTCAAAATAACTCAACAGACAGCCAATAATATCTAAACCGCTGGCAACAAAAGTGAGTACACCCCTAAGTGAAAATGTCCAAATTGGGCCCAAAGTGTCAATATTTTGTGTGACCACCATTATTTTCCAGCACTGCCTTTACCCTCTTGGGCATGGAGTTCACCAGAGCTTCACAGGTTGCCACTGGAGTCCTATTCCACTCCTGCATGATAACATCACGGAGCTGGTGGATGTTCGAGACCTTGCGCTCCTCCACCTTCCATTTGAGGATGCCCCACAGATACTCCATATGGTTTAGGTCTAGAAACAGGCTTGTCCAGTCCATCACCTTTTACCATCAGCTTCTTTAGCAAGACAGTGGTCATCTTGGAGATGTATTTGGGGTCGTTATAATACTGTCCTGTGGCCCAGTCTCCGAAGGGAGGGGATCATGCTCTGCTTCAGTATGTCACAGTACATGTTGGCATTCATGGTTTCCTCACTGAACTTTAGCTCCCCAGTGCCGGCAGCACTCATGTAGCCCCAGACCATGACACTCCCACCACCATGCTTGACTGTAGACAAGACACACTTGTCTTTGTACTCCTCACCTGGTTGCTGCCACACACGCTTGACACTATCTGAACCAAATAAGTTTATCTTGGTCTCATCAGACCACAGGACATGGTTCCGCTTGTCTTCAGCAAACTGTTTGCAGGCTTTCTTGTGCATCATCTTTAGAAGAGGCTTCCTTCTGGGACTACAGCCATGCAGACCAATTTGATGCGGTGTGTGGCATATGGTCTGAGCACTGACATGCTGACCCCACCCCTTCAACCTCTGCAACAATGCTGGCAGCACTCGTACGTCTATTTTGTCTATAAGACAACCACTGGATGACAGTGAGCATGTGCACTCAACTTCTTTGGTCGACCATGGTGAGGCCTGTTCTGAGTGGAACCTGACAATTGCGTGGTTCTGCAATTCTGTACCCAAATTAAATTAACTTCCTTTTTTCCCCACAAATGGAGCTTTCTTTTGGTGGTATTTGATCACCTGCAGTTTTAAAAAAAAAAAAAAAAAAAAAAAAATTTCCATTAGTTTTTAAAAAAAAAATGATTTTTAACTTTATGCTATAAAATGTTCCCAATAAAAAAAATTTGATTTATTGAATTTATTCATCAATTATTTAGGCCAATATTTATTCTGCTACATGTTTTTGGGGGAACAAAAATCCCAATAATCGTATATTCATTGGTTTGTGCAAAAGTTGTAGCGTCTACAAACTATGTGATATATTTATGGATTTTTTTTTTTTTTTTTTAACATTTTTTAATAGTAATGGTGGCGATCAGCAATTTTTTTTTTTTTTTTTATTTATTTTTTTTTTTTATCGTGATTGAGACAGACAAATCTGGCACTAAGTGACACTTTTTGAGGACCAGTGACACTAATACAGTGATCAGCATTAAAAAATATGCACTGTCACTGTTCTAATGACACTGGCAAGGAAGGGGTTAACATCAGGGGCGATCAAATGGGTAAATGTTACCCTAGGGAGTGCTTTCTGTGTGGGGGATGGTTTGACTGTGGGAAGACTGAGATCTGTGTTCCTGCTTAGCAGAAACACAAGACTCCATCTTCCCCTCACAGAACCTCAGTCTGCCTTGTTTACATAGGCAGACCGCTGTTCTGTCTCTCCTGAGAACTTTCGCTGCTGCTGGCGAACATTGGGTCAGCCGGACCCGCTGATTGGCTCCCGCTGTGCCCAATCACATCGGGAGCGGGTCTCTGGAGGTGCGTGTGCCCCAGACCCAGTGTGCAAAATCACATATAGGTACGTGATATTGCGCAGGAGGGCCACCCTGCCGCAGTATATCTGCATGGGGTGTTCTAGAAGGTGTTAGAGTGGCTCTAAAGGCAAAAGGTTTTTTACCTTTTAATGCACTCTATACATTAAGGTAAAAAAACCTTCTGGGTGCAACTCCCCCACCCCCCCATGCTTACCTGAGCCCCATCTCGAACCAGCGATGAGCATGAGAGCACCGGCTCTCCGGGGTCTCTCTCCACAATGGCTCAAACAGCAGCGGGAGCTATTGGCTCTTGCAGCTGTCAGTCTCAGCCAGTGAGCCGAGAGCAGGGGCAGGCTGTGTGTGAACAATGTCCATTTACAGTGCCCCTATAGCTAGAGGCTTGCTATTTGAGGCATTCTGGGGGGAAGCCGGGACAGCAGGTTGGGGACCCATGAGAAGAGGATCGGGCCTGCTTTGTGAAAAAACATTAATACGTTTGTTATTTAAGAAAAAAAAAAAAAGTACAACCTTTTAGGAACTATGCACACTGGCTTAAAAACCACTGCTCTTAGAGGAGTTTAAAAGCGAAGTAAAGGATTTGTTTTTCCCCCATAATCACCTAGGTGGTTGCAGCGTCAGTCCCCCGCACCTCTACACTGAGAACCGAGCGATCGAACACCGCCAGTCACTCGGTTTTCAGAGCTCTGGGAGCAGGGAGCTGTAGACTGTCAATCGGCAGCTCTCTGCTCTTCTCCCTCCTCGCTCACTGGAGCGCTGAGCTGTGGAGGGGGATGAGCAGCCATCTCCGTCTCTCGGTGTCAGTTCAGACACCTGGCGGATCCAGACTCCATGGTCGGGATGATGCGGTGCCTGGTCTGAAATCCGTGACGTCAGCAGTGAGCGGACTTCAGCCCAATCTTTACTAAAAACGAGTCACAGGAATACAAAACGTATTGCACTCCTGTGATCCATAGGAGAAGTACAGCCAAACCAGCTTTGGCTATACTTCTCCTTTTTTAATGTTTTGTCTATAGAAGCAACTAATGATGTCCGTATTAGGACTATATTTTGTGTTACATTGAAAGTAATGTTTGTCTCTGTTTGTTCCACAGCCCAGAGAGCAATGGATGATGAAATGTCACCTATTATAATTGATAACACCAATATCCAGGGCTGGGAAATGAAGCCGTATGTACAAATGGTAAGATTGATGAGCTGGAGATAAGGGAGAGAGCGCGTAGATAAACCCAGCATATTGAATTTGCTTATTAGCAAGCACTACTGTCTAGAGACACTGCTGCTTAGACATTAATACCAGCTGGGATGTTATATGTTGGAGTTTTGTTTTCGCCTTTTGCCTCCCATGGCTTTTCCCAAACCATTGCATTGGATGGATTTTTTTTTTTTTTCTTCAAATAATTGTAGTTTAGACAGAAATCCTGTGTGTGTTTTACTAACATGTAATTGGGAATTCTAACTGAACACAATTTCACTTTATTCCTATAGTAAACCCCAATATGTTAAGTCCATCAAAAACCTTTTTCCTATGTTATGTAATAATTATCAATGTACATGGGAGCAACAATATTTGCCTATTACATATGTAGGCTTCTTTTGTACCTTTTGGTGATCCTCTTATCTCATTGCAAATCTACGAGACAAGGTCTGTCTTACTGTATGTAATAGGTGTGTATATTAATGCAGCGCTAAGAGCAAACTAGTACTTTGGAAAGAAAGGTACTGTTGTGTGAGTTTAAGCTTGATATCTTGCGTGAGGGATATACAAATAAAAGGGGGAGGGAGAAGAGGAAAAGTGTTATGGCGTGATGCCAACCTCTAATACCTTAAAATGTATATAAATATAAAGCACAAAACCTTGTATATAAAACACATAAAATTAGCATAGATATATTATTTTTCAATAAAATAGCAATTGTGAAAACGAAAAAAACAGGTATAAAAACACATGTGATTAAAATTGGTGAATAAAAATCAAATGGTTGTATACCGTGGTGAAAATATCGTGATGAATAAAATTATAAAAATTAATTAATATTAGTGACGATATAAACTCAATAGCTGTTGAGGTAGTGGGTGCTAGGTGAGAAAACTATACATATAAGTGTATAGAAGTGAAGTCCATAGCATTGATTGGTGATCAGGTGAATGACACTGTAGCAACAGATGGCTCTGTCCATTGGAGTTGGCGTGGTGCTGTCCTTGTAGTCCACTAGTAGACTACAAGGACAGCACCACGCCAACTCCAATTTTAAAACAGGCCTGTTTTTAACCATCTAAATGTGAGTGTTTTTAATCCTGTTTTCACAACATTAAAAACGTTTCCAAACGGTATTATGCTATGCAAGCTTTTTTCTTTTAATATGACCACACAAATACGCTTGACAACACGGACCTTTGATGCTCATTTCCCCATCTGATACCTACCCTCCTGCTGACCACTGACCCATGTGGTACCTGAGAAAGTTTTGGAGTCATCATGCGGAGCTGAGATCTGCCAGTCCCTAAACGTTAAAGCTTTTGCGACTTGTGAGGCATACGCCTTTTCAAGTCCAATCCATCCGGTAAGCCTCATTCCATTAGGCAAGAGAGCCATCAGACAACCATCACTCCACCATCACACTGAACAGAGCCATCTGTTGCTACAGTGTCATTCACCTGATCACCAATCAAAGCTATGGACTTCACTTCTATACACTTATATGTATAGTTTTTCTCACCTAGCACCCACTACCTCAAAAGCTATTGAGTTTATATCGTCACTAATATTAATTAATTTTTTTAAATTTTATTCATCACGATATTTTCACCACGGTATACAACCATTTGATTTTTATTCACCAATTTTAATCACGTGTTTTTATACCTGTTTTTTTCGTTTTCACAATTGCTATTTTATTGAAAAATAATATATCTATGCTAATTTTATGTGTTTTTATATATAAGGTTTTGTGCTTTATATTTATATACATTTTAAGGTATTAGAGGTTGGCATCACGCCATAACACTTTTCCTCTTCTCCCTCCCCCTTTTATTTGTATATCCCTCACACAAGATATCAAGCTTAAACTCACCACAACAGTACCTTTCTTTCCAAAGTACTAGTTTGCTCTTAGCGCTGCATTAATATACACACCAATTTCTTACCACCGATAATCTTTCGGCAATGCCAGCAGCTTTTTTAATTTAAATATATACAGCGCAGTATTCACCCCCTTTTTTCTTACTGTATGTAATAGACTCTGCATTGTCTGGTAGCCAAATATCATGTGCTTTGGACCAACAGCCCTGGACCCCTTACACACGAGACCGTCTAGCTGCTGTTCATCTCTCCCAGCATTTTAGTGAGCCCCGGGAAAGCAGAGGTGCAGCATTCAGCCCTGCAACCTTTTTAAAATCTACAGCAGGCTGAAATATGCTGCAGCTGGATGGGTTGACCGTATGTGTTCAGGGACGAATGCCCTGAACGCTGGTCTTCTACATTCTGGGCATTCGTCCCTGAACACATAGGGTCCAAATGGCAGTACCACTCAATACAGCTTTCAGCCCTGTCCAGCCGCAGCCTGCCATAGACTTTGGCTAAGAGGGACAGACCGAAGCTAGATGCCACCTTGTGCCCCATTTGGACAAAAGGGATGCACAGCAGCTAGATGCCCCCCACATATTTATGGCAAGCAGAATGTACCTTTACTGTAAATATTGGAATGATTTGGAAGTACTGACAAATGTCAAAATTTAGTCATTTCTGCATATCAAGGCTGTTATTACAAGAGCTGCTAGCATATCTAGAAGTACCATCTTTGGATATGTTGTAGTGCTGGGTCCACTGGGTTTGAATACCAAATTTTGGGTTCCTAGCACCAAGTGTCCCTGAGATAAGGGGCCCCAAATTCAGGTCGGAAAATGTCAAGCACTTTTCTGCAGCAGAGAATTACATTTTCCAAACCAACTTTGGGGCCCTGTATCTCGGCCACTTAGTGCTAGGAACCCCATCTTTGGATATGTTATAGTACTAGGCCCACTGGGTTGGGGTTATGGGGTTCCTAGCACCAAGTGGCCCGGGATACGGGGACCCAAAGTCTGGTCAGATTTTCTTTTTTTTTTTTTGCTGCAGACGACATTCTTTCAGGTTGCATTTTGATGGCCTAGGCTCCTGGTCACTGGGAATTCATAAAAAGATAATTTCTTTATACTCCTATTTATCTTCACTGTGTTAAATGTTTTTGGATATTCTGTTACATTTAGGCTTTGTTGTGGGGCCTGATACAAAATGTCTGAGGTTGTGTTTTTCAATCGCAAGACTCTCGGTGCTAGGCATGTCGAAATCAGTTCTCTACTCGGAATCCATGCTGAGACGAACACCATGCAGATTCTCCCCCTGTTTTAGGATCCTCTCTGCTGAAATGATCCTGGAAATGTATTCTTCGTGAGGGATGGAACTGTGCCTAATTTGTTTGTATTTAGGGCCAATTGAAAGAATTCTTTTTAGGAACAATAATTATTAAGGAAAGGGTTTTAACGTGAAATAACAAGGACATCATTGTTTTAGAATACAGCTGTGCACAAAACACAAATAATTTCTTTCCCTTTTGTCATTTTGCAATTTTTTCTTCCAGGCTTTAGAGAGCGGTTATGCGGTTGAATTCCTTGAGCCGAATACGTGGTGGAAATTAGACCCACAGGAATTGGAAAAGTAAGATGCTGTTTATGGTGGGATATGTCATCTAAATATAGATTAGTGTTTCTCAACTTCAGTCCTTGGTGGCTTTCCACCTACATAAAATGAAGAAGCTATATATTGTAAAAACTGCCATTTCGTTATACTGTATGTGTTTCTCAACTTTGGTCCTTGGCGGTAGACAACTGTGCCTTTTTAAGTGTATTTTAATGCGTCACAACTTTGTAAGGATCATATACATATGCCTCTTGTATAAAATATTTTTTGCTTTAGTGATTTTTTGAAAGGGGTAGCAAAGGTTGTTTAAAAAACAAAAAACAAAAAAAAAAACATGTTGTACTTGCCTCCTGTGCAAGGGTTTTGCACAGAGTGACCCCCGAGCCTCCTCTTCTGGGGTCCCCCATTGGTGCTCCTGGCTCCTCCCCGCATTGAGTGCCTCCTCGGAGACCCGCATTCCAAGGAGACACTTGTGCGTACACGCTCCCAAGTCCTGCTGCGTCCATTGACGCAGACACCGCCTGCAGCTTCTGGGTTTGTTCTCATCGCTGGAAAGATCAGGGTCAGGTAAGTAAAAGGGGGGCTCTGGGGGCCTGCTGCACTACAGAAGGTTTTTCACCTTAATGCATTAAGGTGAAAAACCTTGAGGGTTTAAAACCCCTTTAAACCTAGATAATGAGGGCTGACTATTGGGGTGAATTCAGTGTGGTGACAGGCATTTTACTGCATTGTAAAACACCTGTCACTGCAGGGATACATGGAAAACAATTATTATTTTCTGTGTCCCATTCACACTGCAAAGCATTATGAAGATGAGCTAAAATGCAGATATGCTGCATTTTATCGCAGCGCACTGTGCAGTATTGCATGGCACTGTATAGCAGCATAGGGAATCGCACTGCCGTACAGCGACATCATTTTGTACACTTCAAATAAAGTTTGTACAAAAAAAAGGGAGCTGTGTGTGATGCTCACCACACTGCCCCCTACCACAGTCGGGAACGGACAGCTACCGAAGAGGTAAAGATCTCCGGGAACTGTCAGTTTCTATGTGAATACAGCCTTACTTTATAGCCCCACTTCTGGGCCTCCTCGCATTGAGAGGTTTAACTGCCTGGTAATTCTAGGGCTAAAGGAAAAGGGTGTAAAAATTTCTTGCACTCTGGCATTCTTTCTCATAGCCAGCTTCCCAAAGTAAACAT
>CM053027.1:545935338-545970338 GCA_028564925.1 Lithobates sylvaticus | reverse complement strand
TCCCATCCCCTCCAAATATCAACCTCTACCCATGTTGGTTCATTTTTTATTTTCATTATCCCAGGTCTCTACCCATCTTTTCCAAATAGCATCAAATTTGTCTCGACTCCCTCTATGTGTATAAATAAATTCCTCCTTTAATATAGTTTCTTTTATTTGTGTTCTCCATTCTTCAACCGTTGGAGGATATATAGATATCCATTTCTGGGCTATTAGTTTTCGTGCCTGAAATAGGCCTCTCGTCAGTGCAGTATGGATATTTTTTGAGATATTTGGTTCCGCCACTATATTTAATAAGCATAGATTTGGATCTAATAGCATTTCTATTCCTAGTACACTATTTATATTTTGGATTATATCCTGCCAATATCGATGGAGTTTGGGACATCTCCACAACATGTGTATTAAATTAGCCGGTGCGCCACTACATCGAGGGCATAAAGGGGACTCTCTGCGTTTCCACTTAAATAATTTCTCAGGTGTATAGTATGATCTATGCGTAATAAAGATTTGTGTTAGTTTTTGAGTATCCGACAGTGATACCTTTTGGGATCGCAGACAAGACCTCCGACCACTGAGCATCAGTCAGTGCTCCCAGGTCTCGCTCCCATTGCTTCCTAGCCGGCACCTCTACCTCTTCCTCAAATTTTTTTCTGCATTATCTCATAAATTTTAGATATAAGTCCCTTCTTTTGGTCCCTTTTCTTCAACAGTGTTGTTATTTTGGATTCGTTAAGCATAAATACAGATGTACGGGCCTGGTCATGAAAGGCATGTCTAAGCTGGAGATATTGAAAGAACCTCTGTCTTGGAATCCTAAATTCCTCAGATATTTGCGCAAATGATTTTATATTATCATTCCAAAACAGTTGTTCCACAAATCTCAGCCCCTGAGTTTGCCAAAACCCAAATCCCTCCAATCTCTGTACTTCCTCATAATTTGCGTTATTCCATATTGGTGTATAGGAGGTATAGCCAGCAATACTAGTAATCTTTTTTATTGCTAGCCATACCTTATTAAATAGTCCGCCTGTTATGAATTTCTTATCTTTTTGAAAAGTTTTTGTCTCTAGTAGGGACATCAATGAGTATCCTTTACCCAGTGGGAGTAATAATGCTTGTATCGGATCATTCTCATCTACTTCTGTCCAGCCATAGAAATGCTGGGTTTGTGAGGCCAAAAAATATTTTTTTGGATGTGGAATAGCGAGTCCCCCCTCATCTTTGGCCAGCATTAAAGTTGTTAGTTTAATACGTGCATATTTTTTCTTCCAGATAAGTTCGCGAAAAAGCGATTCTATCCTTTTAAACCAAAATGCAGCTATCCACATCGGGCAGTTGTGAAAAATATATAATAATTGTGGGGCCCAGATCATCTTTATAAGATTTGCCCTTCCAATCACGGTTAATGGAAGTTTGCACCAGGTCTGACATTTATCTTTGAGCCTAGTCAATAATGGTCTAAGGTTAAGGTCAATATAATCCCCCACTTTCCGTGTTACCTCAATCCCTAAGTACCTAATTCTGTGTTTTATTTGAATTTGTTTAGCACAGTCTGGTAAAGAAGTGTTTACATTATGTAGCGGCATTAACACCGATTTCTCCCAGTTGATGCGAAACCCAGAGAGCTGTCCAAATGCAGATACAAGATTCATGAGTTCCTCTAAGGATTTTGTGGGGTCACTAAGGAAAATTAAGGCATCATCTGCGTACAAGGCTATTTTATCCTCTCTTCCTGCACGTTGGAATCCCTCTATCCCCGCAGACTGTCTGACTGCAGCGGCCAGTGGTTCCACTGCCAATGCAAACAGCAAGGGGGACAGAGGGCAACCCTGTCTAGTCCCCCGGGACAACGGGAAAGCTGGTGACATAGTGTCATTGATCCTCAACTTTGCCCTGGGGTCTTTATATAGTATTTTTAGCCAGGTTATAAAGCCTGGGCCTATGCCAAAGGCAATCAGTACCATCCATAGATATTCCCATTCTACCATGTCAAAAGCCTTCTGAGCATCCAATGACAGGATGGCACCAGCTCCCCCGTTATCCATTGGTAATTGTAGATTCAGAAAGAGCCTACGAATGTTTGTGGCTGCTGATCTGGAGGGGATGAAGCCTGTTTGATCCCTATGGATCAGAGTATCAATGTATCTAGACAATCTATTTGCTAGGACCTTGGCTAGTATTTTAACATCAGATGTAAGGAGAGATATTGGCCGATAAGAGCCAGGCTTTAGTGGGTCTTTATCCGGTTTTAAAATTATAATTATTATTGTTTCCATCATTGATTTAGGGAGTTCCCGTGTGATATATGCTGCATTCAGTACTTCAAGAAGTTCTGGGATCAAGATCTGACCGTATATTTTATATATCTCCACGGGGAGTCCATCCATCCCTGGAGATTTATTGTTTTGAATTTGTCCCACTGCTTCCTCCAACTCTACCATAGTTATAGGGGTATCCAAGGATTCTCTTTCCATTGAATTCAATTTGGGCATAGTTAACTTGTCTAAGAATTGTTCAGTCTTTTCCTTTACATTTAGGATTTCAGATTCATACAACCGTGAATAGAAATCTACAAATATCTTTTGGATACCCTCTGTATCATACTTTACTATCCCCTTTTCGTCTTCAATGGCAACTATACTGGATGGGCCTTCCTGGTTCCGTGCTATCATTGCTAACATATGACCCACCTGTTCCCCCATTTCGTAGTGCTTTTGGTTCTGCATGAATCTAGTATTTTCGGCCTTAGTTATAATCAAATTTTTATATAGCATCTGTACGTCCTGCCATGCTCTAAATTTCTCCTCATTAGAATCTAATATGTAGTCTTGTTCCGTCTGCTTAACTCTTTGGGTTATCTCTTCCTCCCGCTGTCTTGTGGCTAGTTTAATTTTAGATATTTCTTTAATTATTAAGCCTCTGAGGTATGCTTTCATTGTATCCCACACCATTAACGCTGAAGCTGAGCCCTTATTATCTCCAAAAAAGCCCATTAGCAGATGTTTTATTTTACTACTCTCTGGAATCAGGGACAGCCACTGTGGATTAACTTTCCACATTGGCCGGATCAACTGTTCCGTCCACTCTAAAGTCAAAGTTAATGGGGAGTGGTCCGAGATTCCCCTTGATTCGTACTGAATTGTTTTGACTAATTGGAGAAAATGACCATTTCCCAAAGCCATGTCGATTCTGGATAATGATCTATATGTACTTGAGTAGCATGAGTATTCTTTACTATCCGGGTATCTTACTCTCCATACATCTGATAGACCCATCTCTTGTATCTGGTTGGCCCATCTTGTGGTCTTTCCCCCTCCATTACTCTTTTTGTTGCTATGTCTGTCCAGCTCTTCATTTAATACATTATTGAAGTCCCCAATTATCACTGTAGGAACATCAGGCCATTGCGCCATCTTTTCAAAAACCTTTTTTAACACATCGTCCTTATATGGTGGGGGAATATACACATTTACCAAGAGGATTATTCTATCATTTATGGAGCATAACAACATTAAATATCGGCCAATCGGGTCTTTAATACACTGCCTACAGGTAAACCTAATAGAGTTTGAGATCAAAATACTAACTCAACGGGAGTACGTTGAGTATATAGCATGAAATCCATGTTTATATTTAAATTTATCAAACATTTTGTCATCCTCCTTCCCCTTATGTGTCTCCTGCAGGCAGATTATTGCGGGATCATAGAATTCAATTAGTTCTTTTACCGCGCTTCTCTTTCTGTTATCCCCCAATCCTCTGACATTCCAAGACATCACTTTAATTTTACTTGTCATTTTGCGTTAAAATAAAAAGTAAAGACAAGAATAAAGAATAAAGAGTAAGAGTTTTTTGGGGTATTTGACACTTAAAGAGGATGTAAACCCAAAATGTTTTATTTTTTTGATGTCATAATGTAGAGTATAAGATTTCCTATCATTTGAGCTCAGTCTTGCCACAAAAAGTCAATCCAGCTCTGAGCAATCCTCTTTTTTATTGTTCAGTGAGATAAATCTTGACAGAGAAAAACTTTGTCAAATCCTCCCCCTTGCTGTGAGTGACAGGTGATTTACATATCTTGTGCACTAGCCTAAGAGACATGCATTATTTTTTAATTCCCTCCCACTCCTTTCTTCTGCTGCTCTGCCAGGATTGGATGTTCCACACCTCAGCATAATTGGGCATGCTGAAGTCATGTGGTTACTTTCCTGTCTTTTCACTGGATGTTGGAGATCATAGCAGAAGTTCAGTGTAAGAAATACACAGGAAAAAATTCATATTGACAAGGGGAGTGTAGAGGTGGGCGGGGAGTCTACTGACATCATGACTCCACCCACCGAGCTCCAGACAACAGACCCACCCACAGAATCTGCAGTTTTTCGGGTCTCTTAACAGACAGAGGGGAGACATTTGACAGTTAAAGATACATGCAGGAGGCTTGTATATCCTTATAGATAACCACTATGGCAGTAGTTTAGAAAGGATGACATTGGGTTTACATCCACTTTAAGGGAATGTTGGATGCCTGTGTCTGCTGCTGCATGCTGTTGCCCCTTTCTCCAACCCATACGTCATTACAGAATGCAGGCGAGCCGCCAGAAATTTGAGTATACAACCAATTGTATTCCAGTTTTTTTTTCTTGTATGCCTGTCAGGGTCCCTATAATGAAATGCCATAGAAAGTGAAATTGCTGTATGATCAGATATAATTGGGACTCTGTTGTGCATGCTGGGACATTTTTGTAGTACCAGGGCTAGGTTTTCAAATGTGAATATGCTCTTTGACAGTAAAAAGATTTTTCCTCTTTATGACTACAAACTATTTTTAAATCTGCCTAGTTGATGATATTATTATTATTATTATTATTAGAAAGTGAGAACAAGGGAAACTAGTCAGCTGTTACACACAATTTAACCAAAGTCTACTGTGTTTAAATCAAAGAACAAAAAAAATAGATTGCAGCTAATCATTCCTTAGTAGTGGTTTTCTTTTTCCCTGGGGCAGGAAGTGTGTGAGGACTACAGAGTATCTTCCCCTTGCCTCATCATCATAGCATAGATCATGGTTTTGTAGTTTACAGAGGGTCACTGGGCAGGGCTGTGATCACTGCAGAGTGCACAGGAAGTTAGAGGCTTCTGGATTTACATGAGGATTATGTGGTCCTTTATACCATGATCCTCAAATATAGTGTCCCAACAATTTGGATTCTTTTTTTTTTTTTTTTGGACTCTAATTCAATAATCGTAATCGTTCTCTGGGGAATCTCCAGCTATAGTGCTGGGCACTGTTTACCTTTAACATTGCTTTACAATCACCATAAGTGAATTGCGTATATATGCAGTTTGAGCCTTTCTTATAATAACGCACACAATGAAAAATACAATTGTTTATTTGACTTGATTAGTTGGCAGTCTTGGGTCTTGTCCAGTCCACTACTCAGCGGGGCCTAACCTTTAGTCCTGTTGCGCTGTAGGCCATTGACTTTCAGTGGTCAAGATGGTATTTCTCACAACAGAGCCCCACTTCAGTCACGCTTTTGAATGTGGTCTAATGCCGCGTACACACGACCGGGCTTTTCGACAGCAAAGGTCTGACGAACGAATCCATCGGACAATTCGATCGTGTGTGGGCTCCATCAGACCTTTGCTGTCCAAAAATCTGGCGGACTTTAGAAATAGAACATGTTTTACATTTTTTCACCGGAACCAGTTCCTATAGAGAAATCCGCTCGTCTGTATGCTAGTCCGGACAAACGACGCTAGGGCAGCTACTGGCTACAAACTTCCTTATTCTAGTCCGGTCGTACGTCATCACGTTCGAATCCGCCAGACTTTAGTGTGACTGTGTGTGGCCAAGTCCGTTTTATTCGGAAAGTCTGTCGGACATAGTCCGTCAAAGTCCGGTCGTGTGTACGCAGCATTATAGTGTAAAGGCAACAACTCATCAGTGCAATATGAATTACAAATTTGGGCCACAAGTGTCATTAAACCCACATCCTTAAAAACTGTCAGTGCATGCTGTTCATACTCGGTGACCATGGGATTCATTGTGTGTATTCAGCAAAAAAAAAAAAACGGTTGATCCTGCTGTTCACTGTCTCTCCCTCCTTGTCTGTATCCTCGCTGCAGCCTGAGATTGCCATTGCCACATCTACTGAGCATGTACCAGTTTGTTACCTTCTAAACTGTTTCCTTTTCTTTCTTTTTTTTCCTTACCCATGCAGCCCACATGACTATTGAGTCACACATGTGGGTGCATACACAGTGGTGAATTAGTCTCTTCCCTCCCCCCTCCTCCATGCCCACTATAAAGCTAAACACAATGAGATAATACATGTGGTGTTTTTTTTTTCAGCATTAAGTTTTTATTAAGTATCAAAAAAGGTACAACAATGCAAATAAAGTAAAAAAGAAGCGACATATGGGTCATAGATAATGCATGTTTTGATGGAGGTATCACCTCCTTGTAATTCTAAGCACATACAAACAATAGACACCGGTTGGAGGGGGTAAAACGGGCTTTGATTGGCTGAATTAATAGCCCACACCATGGTTTTTCACCATTCTATGCATTAAGGTGATAAACCATTTTTAGTGCTGCAGCCCCCCAGTTTTACTTACCTGGATGCTGTCATCCTCTGTCTGGGAACGAGCACACCATCTGTAGCTGGTGTCTCATGTCCCGATTGGATAGATTGATAGCAGCGCAGCCATTGGCTCCAGCTGCTGTCAATCAAATCCAATGACACAGCGCTGGAGGGTGGGGTTGAGTCCTGCATTCTGTGTGAATGGACACAGATGTGGGACTCCGGAGCGCACCTGCATGGGTGTCCACCAAGGGAAGCGCTTCTCCAACGGGGACACTCGATGTGAGGAGGAGCCACCAGTGCCGCCGTGGGACCCCAGAGAAGACGAATCAGGGCCACTCTGTGCAAAACAAACTGCACAGTGGAGGTAAGTATGACAAAAAAAAAACACGAGGGTTTACAATCCCTTTAAAACCTTTTATTTGATATTGTGTATTTATTTTTCATTTGTGTTTCAAAAGCTTTGTTTTTTTGGAACATGTGACTGCTGGCAGCAGAGGACTAGAAGCTCCTGCCGCTGATGTTTGCCTGCAGATGGGCTGGGAAAGAGCTGGGTCACATGACCGCTGTATATGAATTATGAAAAAAGGTTCTTGGATGTTTTTTAAATAAATACAGTGCCATCATCAACATACATAAAGAGGGGGGATAACGTAAATTAAACTGTGTGTGTTTTATTATCATCGCCATCCACTGAGTTTTTCTATAAGAAGATCCCATTTGCTCTGTGAATGCTATTCCTGGTCGTAGTGCAGTCCAGCTAGTAGCTTGATGCAAAAATTTGATGTCAATTTTGTGTTACAGATCAACAGTTATGTTCCTCCTCTGTTAATTGAAGGAGACGGCTGGATCATTGGATCATGACCAGTGGGTTATTACCACTCGTAAGAGAAGGACACTTGGTAGAACATAAAAAAAATATATATAACCAAAGGGTGGCCCCTGCTGGTGGCCAAACTTTCCATTGCAACACACAGCTCAGTTTTTGGAGTTAGGACTTGGAAAACTTTCTGTTTTTAATTTAAACTTTCTTTATTTTTTCGTTCCTGGTGATGGTTTGTCTTCAGTTAACTGCGGTGCTGGGTGTCTGGCAGGATATATAGCGCTCCCCGGCACTACCTCCGAGCGCATGCAGTTCCCTGCCTTGGCAGGAAGGACTGGTTTAGATGAGACTAATGTTAGTAGAGTGGCCTGGAGAGTTTTTATCTCAGTGGATGCTTATGATGGATCAGTCATGTGTGTTCTGTCACGATGCCATGGCTGGGACGGTGAGGCCTGGGTCACACATGGAGGTGTTTGCTTCCCCTGAAGACCCTTTGCACATTGGAAGGACTCGTACTGCTGTGGGACTACAGGTTCCAGAATGATATGCTGCAGTCTGTGAGTAATCTCCCTGGGGTTCTTTCTTCCAGAGCATGGACACAGGGAGATGGGCCTATACGCGTTTTCCTGCTGCTTCCCGCGGGTGCTCTGCCTTGAGGGGTGAGTGGATCCCTGCTGGGGGGTTTTCACTCTGCACAGTGACCTCTTGTAGTTTTGACAAAGACTGCTGAGAACCTGGGTGGCTCCCTGCCCTCCTGTGTTAGTTGTGGGGTGTCTGGGTTCTTTTCCCTTGCAAATCCACTTTGCATTGCTTGCCATACTCGCCCAGCCCTGGAAGCCTCTGCACTGGCCCCTGCATGCAGCGCAAAAAGTGGCAGGGTCCTCCAGGTACCCCTTAACCTTTGATACCTTTTCTGTGGCTATGGAGGGCTTTGTATATCGCATGGAGAGAGGGTCTTATTGCAGAAGCCCCATAAAAAAACACCTCTGCGGCTTGCATCTGAAGGTTCAGACAATGAACCTTGTTCTGTTGTTTAGGAGAGCCCCATTGAGGCAGAAGCTCCCTTAGTCAGGAACACCAATCTGTCTTCCCCTAATCAAAGCATCCCCCACACCGTTAAAAAGCACTCCCTAGGAGCATATTTAACCCTACCTGCCCTTCTTTTTTTTTTTTAAAGCACTGATTAGTATTGGTGTCACTGGTTCCCAAAAAGTGTCACTGAAATCGCTGATCGCCGCTAATACTAGTAAAAAAAAAAAAAAAAAAAATCAATACATCCTATAGTTTGTAGACGCTATACCTTTTGCGCAAACCAATCAATATACGCTTATTGGGATTTTTTTTTTTTTTACCCAAAAAATTGTAGCAGGATACATATTGGCCTAAATTTGATTAAAAAATTGGATTAATAAAAATGTATTTGGTATGTTTTATATTTATATTTTTTTTTTTTTTTAATTGTCGGTCTCTTTTTGGTTCTAGCGCAAACAATAAAAACTGCAGAGGTGATCAAATACCACCAAAAGAAAGCTCTATTTGTGAGAATAAATATCAATTTTGTTTGTGTACAGAGTTGCACCGCCGTGCAATTGTCAGTTAAAGTAATGCAGTGCTGTATTGCAAAAAATGGCCTGGTCAAGAGGGGGGGGGGGGGTAATCCTGGAGCTGAAGTGGGTAAGTAGTTTGGACAAAGCTGGTCCAAATGAACTATTTCCTTAACTAACACATATAGCAGCTGTCAGCACATTATGAACTGTATGTAGCCTTAGTTACAGTACTGTGTTCCTGGCAGCAGGGTGGAAACTCCAATCGGAGGAAGCTTTGTATTCAATCAGAAAATACAAAGCTTCCTGTGAATGGCTGAGCAGCACTATTTTTTTGGAATGGGACTGGAAGTCCAAGTCCTGCTGCTGGAAGACAGTGCTGTATACTGTACATAGCTGAGGCT
The DNA here is from genome assembly GCA_028564925.1 of Lithobates sylvaticus. Taxonomy (NCBI): domain Eukaryota; kingdom Metazoa; phylum Chordata; class Amphibia; order Anura; family Ranidae; genus Lithobates; species Lithobates sylvaticus. The sequence continues at coordinate 545,960,977 of CM053027.1, read as the reverse complement.
ACATACGGTCATACAGCGCTGACCGTCACTCTTGCCATAAATGTTTTGCAGGCAGCAGTTTCTGCTGGGGTTTCTACTTCCTTGATATGTCTGGTTGTGTAGCTCTTTCACCCTCCTTTTGTTTCTAGCCATGCTTTAGGATGTCCTTAAATGAACACAGAGAAAGATTTTACGGTGAGTACACAATCCATTATAATACCACTTGTATAATAAAAATATTTACGACTCCTTTTACACTGGGGCGTTCTTCAGGCGTTTGTCATGCGCTTTAGCGTTAAAAAAAAAGCGCATGTAAAACGCCTGAAAGAAGCCTCATCTGCAATCCCAATGTGAAAGCCCGAGTGCTTTCACACTGAGACCCCTTTCACACTATGGCATTTCTCATGCGCTTTAGCGTTAAAAAAAAAAGCGCATGTAAAACGCCTGAAAGAAGCCTCAACTGCTATCCCAAAGTGAAAGCCTGAGTGCTTTCACACTGAGGCGCTGCGCTGGCAGGGCATCAAAAAAAGTCCTGCAAGCAGCTTCTTTGCAGCGCTTTTGGAGCAGTGAATACACCGCTCTTAAAGCGCCCCTTCCCATTGAAATGAATGGGAAGCGCCTTCAAAGCGCTTTTGGCAGCAGCGCTTTGTGGGCGCTTTTAACTCTTTATTTGGCCACTAGCAGGGGTTAAAAGCACCCCACTAGCGCTCAAACGCTGGTAAAGCGCCGCTAGTTTAAGCAGCGTTTTTTGGGCGCTGGCAGTGTGAAAGGGCTCTTAAAGCACTAGGGCTTTCACATTGGGATTGCAGATGAGGCTTCTTTACAGGCGCTTTTTTAACGCTAAAGCGCCTGAAAAACGCCTGAGAAATGCCCCAGTGTGAAAGGGGTCTAATAGTATATTTAGGAGAGCAAAAGGCAACAGACACTTTTTATTGTTGCATTTGCCTAGTTGTTATTTAATTACCATTTCCCATGCTCTGTGTATGATCTCAAGCCTGTGAAAAGTGTGCACAGGGCCACTATATCTTTTGCTTTTCCTGTGCTCGGTTATACCTTTCAGATGGCTATATTGTATACAGCAGGGATATGCAATTAGCGGACCTCCAGCTGTTGCAGAACTACAAGTCCCATGAGGCATAGCAAGACTCTGACAGCCACAAGCATGACACCCAGAGGCATGATAGGACTTGTAGTTTTGCAACAGCTGGAGGTCCGCTAATTGCATATGCCTGGTATACAGGATTGTATCTTTCTTCACACATTCCGCTCTACAAGCAGTCCAAGCACTAATGGGTAAAGAAGCTATCTGCAGGAATGCTGTTGATGGCTTCACAACCTAATATTGAAATTTAAGTATTGAATGGCACTCGTGCCAGCTTTAACTATGTCTAACGTTCCAGTGGTTAGACTTGTTTCTCTGCCCCCTCCCACTTGGCAAAAACCTATTGCTCTCTCATATGTAGACTTAAAAATCCTTTGTTCTTCGGAGAATCTGATGGGAAGAGTGCCACAATTATTTGTCTTTATACTTGCCATGCCGTTTAAAAATAATTAAGAATTCTGGAGTCCGTAGGGTATTTTCACACTGCTCTGTAGCAAAATCACGGTTAAAATGCATATGCGTTTTTACTGTGATTTGGCTGTGTTTCAAATGAGTTTGCTGTGCGTTTTTGGGTTGCCTGCACCTGCGAAAAATAGATATTTGACTCAAATGCTGTGCGTTTTTTTTTTTTTTACCTGCAATTTCCATAAATTTTAATGGGAAGCTGTGTTTTTGGTGTAGTTTTTAAAACCTCACCAAAGATGCAGCATGCAGGACTTTTCAAAACGCACTGCACCTGTAATGCAGAGGCGTGAAAATGTAAAGTCCCATAGGATTTAAAGGGGAAACCTTTTTCCTACGTTCTAATTGCAAGGAAAAATGCAGGAAAAACGCATCAGTGTGAAAGGGCCAGTAGTCCAAAAAAATCTATAATTCAGCCTGAGCAGAACTCACAAAATTTTAATATTATATTCTGATGGTACTAGACTTGAATTAGAATGAATTAATGTCGCCGCTGTCTTTCTCTCCAAAAACCTGTATGTAAACCCTAACTGGATGACATTTTAGTTTGCTATGCATACTGTTTTCATCTTTTCCCTCATTCATTCTTTCTTTTTTCTTTTTTGTATCCTTGTGCTAATTTTTCTCCTTCAGCCTCTTTCAGCCACTTCTACATGAACTCGGCTGCACTCCAGCAGCGACTCCAGCATCGGCTGCACATCATTGCTCTAGATGGGGTTTTTGATCATTGCAGCAATGGACCGCACCTATTTGTATTGGTACAGCTGCTTGTAGTCTCCATGATTACTGCATTAGACAGGGTGACAAGGCAAATGCACGATTGTCTCCCTTACAGTAAGTGCCTGTTTGTAAGGGTCACCAGATATTGGTGTAATATAAGCTGCATAATTAAAAGAACGGAAAACAACTTTCAAATTTACATTAACCCATTAAAGCCTATATGAGATTTTAGTGATTGGGTTTAGATCTACTTTAAGAAGCACACTATAGATCTGCAATGGGTTGTTTCTGCCCTACACCAAAGAACCACAGTGCTAAGTGGGACCTAGTTGTTTTTTTTTTTTTTTTTTTTTTACTCCCAGCACAACCAAAAACTGAGCTTTATTACTGTTGTATTACAAGAAATTGCTGCACCTTTTAAGAGATTGCAAAGTTAGACAAGATTTCTGAACCTTACAACAAGCTATAATTTTATTAAAGCTGTATAATTTTATCCATAAGGCTCAGTTCACACTGGTTGTGATGCCAAACATTGCATGTAATTCGCACTGCATTGCTGTGCAGATCTTATGCGATGTCTGTGCAATGCGATTTCTTGTATGGCTGAATTTGCATCGCATTCGGGCCAAACTGTTGCAGGACCCTTTTTTTTTTTTTTTTTTTTGTCCACACCTGAATCGAATCGCATGGCACACCCATGTGATCCTATTCCTCTCTGAATTCACAGTTTGCACTGCGATCTGCGAACCGATCTGGGGGTGTAATTAACTTTGTATTGACACTCCCAGTGGTTTGCATAGGGCAGTGTGAACTGCCTGCGAGTCACAGGAACCCGCACTGGATTTGCAGGGTTTCCCGCATCGCACCAGTGTGAGCCGAGCCTAAAAAGGTGTATTTTTCCTTTTTTAGTTTTGGCTGCATCACCTGTTTTTTTTCTTTTTAACCAGCGGTGTACTAGACCTGAAAGTGGTTGTAAAGGCTGAAGGTTTTTTACCATTATGCATTAAGGTAAAAAAACCTTCAGTGTGCAATACCCCCCCAATATTTACCTAAGCCCGATCCATCGATGTGCACGAGAGCTGAGGCTCTCCCGGGTCTCTTCCTCCTCTTGGCTCCTGCTGCTGTCAATCGCAGCCAGTGAGTTGGGGGCGGGGCTGAGTCGCGCTCTGTGTCTTAGGCTCCTTTCACACAGGCATTCCGCTTTTCTGTATTTTTTTTTTTTTTCCTTCGTCCATCAATGAATGAAAGAAAAGGACACCCATGTATTTCTATGGGTTAGCGGATGATCATCCGTAGACATCCGCCCTATTTTTCTTCCGTTTAAAAAAGGAAGCCAAGCTAAACGAATGTCAATGGACAAATGATCCGTTTTTACATCCGTTGTTAGGAGCCAGCGGCCTAACAACCAAATGACTCGGACTGTCAGCGGGTTTCCCTGTTGACAGCCAAACGTAAAAACAACAGTTGGCGACAATAAAAAAAAATTGTGAAAAACAAAACAATGACGTGGCGTCTGGTATGGATTTTAAGGGGAACCCTACTGCAAATGTTTTTGAAAAAATGGTGGGGTTACCCCTAAAATCCATACCAGACCCTTATCCAAGCATATAGCCCGGCCGGCCTGGATCACCGCTCCTAAACCGCCCCTGCCATTGAAATCAGGTCAGCGCTGCCAAAGTGCTTTAGCAGCGATGCTTTGAGGGCGGTTTTAACCCTTTCCTCGGCCACTAGCGGGGTTAAAAGCACCCTGCTAGTGGCCCGAAAAGCACCACTATAACAGCGGTAAAGCAGTCGCGCTAGTAGTGTGAAAGGGCTCTAATGTGCCTTCAGCTTTTAATGCTGTATGTGAGCTTCTTTTTTACCATACTGTGTTTTTAAAATGGAATATGACAAAACAGCACTCTTCAAATTCCCAACTCTACATTCCCTGAACGCTCTTTGGGCTAGTTCACACCACATGCGTTTTCAGTGCTTTTTTCTTTATCTAAAACTCATAGAAAGTAGGTCTACTTTCAATGGCATAGTTCACACCAGTGCTTGCAGTTCCAGTGCTTGCAGTTCCAGTTCCAGAAAAAAAAGTAGACCATGCTTCATTTTTCCTGCACAGAAATGTACTAGAATGCATCAAAAATGCACCAGATCCCAGTACAGTGGGGAGGGGGAAAAAAGCATCTGCAATGCACCTGGAAATTCGTCAAAAATGTGCATGCAGAAACGCATCCGGAATGGATCTGGAGGATGTTTTTGTGGCGTGAACTAGCTCTTCATCCCCAATATCCCCCAAATATTCAAAAGTTATACTTCAGGTAGTTGGTAGAAATTCATTATCACTGTACACTCATGCCAGCACATTTGCCGCTGCTAACCTTCCTCACCAGTAATTGGTCAAGGACATGGTTGGCTTCACAGCTGACAGGCTCCTAGCAACCAGTGATGCTGACAGTGGGTGGAGCACGGTGGGGAAGCCAATGGACTATTTCCCCATCAGGTCTGCTCTCTCATTGTAATTGACAATTGGCTATGAATTTCACAAACTGCCTGCTGTCAGTCACATAGGAAGTGGACCTGATGGGGAACTAGTATCTCTACATCCCCATCAGGCTTCTGCCACCCAGCTATAAAACTCCTCGGTGCTGCACGGTCTGTGTGACATCTGCAGCAGTGGGGAGGGAGCTCATCTGTACTGAGAATGGAGAGTCCATATGGACAATGTGCCTCAATGTGCTACTGCAGGTGGTGCTTGCCCCAAATTCATGTACTTCCACCTAACAACCTGTTGCCCGCACCAACATTTGGCATGCAGAGGGGCATGATGGAGTTTTAAAGTATGTCATCGACACTCAGTGGATTGCCCAGAACGTGCCTAATGGCACATCTGGTCCTGAGAGGGCCCATTGACACCATGTGTTGGGCTGTGTTTCAACACATTCCTAGCGCAGTGACAATCTGAAATCCAATAGGTCGATTTCACATGAGCGCCCTGCATTGGTGTGTGCTGGGTAAAAATAGAACCTGAATTTAAACCTAGTGCAACGCATTGCAGAATGCTACAATGCATGTGAACCCTGTGCCGCTGCTGGGCTCCTGAATATGCTGCAATGTTGTTGGCTCCACAGTGATGTCATAGACTACTGATTGTCAGTAGTTGATTGTGAGCTGTTGGTGATAGTTCGATCAAAGCTCCGTGGGTGCTGATGGAGCACACCCCAGAACAACACGGCAGTAACATGGAACTAAACCTATTGTGTAAAAAAAACAGCAAGCGGGCAGTTCTTTATTGCAGAAAAAAAGAAAGGGAAAAAAAAACGCAATAAAAACATGCATGCAGAAACGAATCCGGGACATGGTGTGAAGCGGGCCTTAGGCTGCTAGATTCACACTTGTGCTCTTTAGCAGATGTGTGGGGTGCCGTTAATTCATAAATGAATGGCACCCCCGTGCATTAGAAAATGCAGCACATTTTTATGTGCAGCAAAACCTCATGGTGCTGTGCGGCTGCGCTTTTATAAAAGGTGAAGGGATCTTTTCACTGTTTCTTGCAGGTGCAGCAACCCATTCAAATACAAACCACATCACTTGCACAAGTGCATAGTTGCCAACATTGTAAAAAAAATTATAGGGACACTTTTTTGTCTGTAGGCGGAGCCTTATTAGGGGCGGGTCATTCGTTTTTTAGACGTGGTTTAGCAGGGAAAAGAAAATGCGGCGTGCTGAGAACATTGCGGCAAAAATGGGAGTGGTTTAAATGTTATAGTGGGTGTGGCTTAAATGGGGTGTGGTCCGAGTCTGAGATGAACAAGGAATGGAGGGAAAGAAAGAAAGAGGGATGGATGGACGGACAGCGGGCCCAGATCCTACACCACAATAGAAATATGTGTGTTTCATAAAGTTTAACAATGGGCAGCTAAAGATACTCCAAACACCTGCTGTTAGAGCTTCAATCATCCCGGCACCATGGTTGGTATGTTGTCAGGATAATTGAAGCGCATTATTTCTATTACATTGTAATACATTGTAATATAAAATGAAATAGTTCAATTCACCATAATGCCAAATCAGTGGGAGCCCTGAGCGTGTCACTTGCCATCCGGCCTGCCATCAGATGCCATCGGGTGTCCCCAGCCAGTGGAGTCCCCCCTTACATCGAGTGTCCCCAGCCAGTGGAGTCCCCCTTACATCGGGTGTCACACCAGATACTGACTGGTTTTCGGATCCCCCCTCCTCAATACAGTAAGGCCCCTTTCACACTGGGGCGTTTTTCAGGCGCTACAGCGCTAAAAATAGCACCTGTACAGCGCCTGAAAAAATCCGGCAGCATTCACTCCGGCTTTCACACTGGAGCGGTGCGCTAGCAGGACGGTCAAAAAAGTCCTGCGAGCAGTGTATTCACCGCTCCTACCCATTGAAATCAATGGGACACCCCAGTAATACCGCCGCTGCAGCTGTGCTTTGCAGGGGATTTTAACCCTTTTTACAACCGCTAGCGGGGGTTAAAACCGCACCGCTAGCGGCCGAATACCGCGGATAAAACTACGGTAAAGCAGCGCTAAATATAGTGCTGCTTTACCGCCGACGCCGCTCCCGCCCCAGTGTGAAAGGGGCCTTAGGCCCGGTTCAGACTGCTGCGGTGCGGGAACGCTGCGAATCCACTGCGGGTTCCCGCACCGCATGTCTCCCGCCGGCAGTTCACACTGCCCTATGCGAGCTGCTGGGAATGTCAATGAAATGTTAATGACACCCCCATAGCAGCTCGCATATCGCAGTGCGATCTGCAAACTCGGACAGGAATCGGATCGCATGGTGAGAACACTATGCGATCCGATTCTGCAACGGACCGAAAAAAAGGGTCCTGTGCGAGTTTGGGCCGAATGCGATGCGAATTCAGCCATACTATCTGTATGGCTGAATTTGCATCACACAGAGATCGCATATGATTTGAACTGCAGTGCGGTGCGAATCATATGCGATCTCCCCCACCGCAGCAGTCTGAACCGGCCCTTAACCGCTTCAATACCCGGCCATAGTCATATGACGCCCACAAGGTGGATCTACCATCCTGGGTGGGCGTCATATGACGTCCTCGGATTCCCGCCGCCTGGGGGGCGCGCGCCCGCGGCATCGCTTGGGACCCGGTGCGAGTGCCCGGCGGCCGCGATGTCCGCCGGGCACCCGCGATTGCCCGTTAAAACAACGGGACCGGGCGGGACCGTAGAGCTGTGTGTGTAAACGCACAGCTCCACGTCCTGTCAGCGGGGAGGAGACCGATCATGTGATCCCAGTACGGAGGATCACATGATCGGTCTCCTCCCCTTAAGTCCCCTCCCCCTACAGTTAGAATCACTCCTATTAGGGACACACATTAACCCCTCCAGCGCCCTCTAGTGTTAACCCCTTCCCTGCCAGTCACATTTACACAGTAATCATTGCAATTTTATAGCAACGATCGCTGTGTAAATGTGAATGGTTCCAAAAATGTGTCCGAAGTGTCCGCCGCAATGTCGCAGTCACGAAAAAAAAAATCGCAGATCCCCACCATTACTAGTAAAAAAAAAAAAAAAAAATTCAATAAATCTATCCCCTATTTTGTAGACGCTATAACTTTTGCGCAAACCGATCAATATACGCTTATTGCGATTTTTTTTTTTTTTTTTTTTTTTTTTTTTTTTTACCAAAAATATGTAGAAGAATACATATCGGCCTAAACTGAGGAAAACTGGGATATTTATTATAGCAAAAGTAATGTGTTTTTTTTTCAAAATTGTCGCTCTTCTTTTGTTTATAGCGCAAAAAATAAAAACCGCAGGGGCGATCAAATACCACCAAAAGAAAGCTCTATTTGTGGGGAAAAAAAGGACGTCAATTTTGTTTGGGTGTAACGTCGCACGACCGCGCAATTGTTAGTTAAAGCGACGCAGTGCCGAATCGCAAAAAGTGCTCTGGTAAGGAAGGGTGTTTAAAAGCCCTGTATTGAAGTGGTTAAACTGCACATTTTAGAGTGGCCTTTTATTGTGACCAGCCTAAGACACACCTGTGCAATAATCATGCTGTCTAATCAGTATCTTGATATGCCACACCTGTGAGGTGGATGGATTATCTCAGCAAAGGAGAAGTGCTCACTAACACAGATTTGTGAACAATATTTTGGAGAAATCGGCCTTTTGTGTACATAGAAAAAGTCATAGATCTTTGAGTTCAGTTTATGATAAATAGGAGCAAACACAAAAGTGTTGTGTTTATAATTTTTCTCGGTGTAGATCAGAGCAAAATGAGGGACAAATGAGGAGGAAAAAGGGACAGAGGGAAATCGGAGACAGTTGGGAGCTGTGCAAACGCACTGCATTTGGTTGCTTATTACTATTGACACGCTGCAGCTTGCAACTGCAGTGCTATTTGAATGCGGTGTGGGAAAATGCGGTAAAGCGGCGCTATTTTTAGCGGCGCTATTCGGCCGCTAGCGGGTGGTTTTAACCCCCGCTAGCGGCCGAAAAGGGGTTAAATCCGCCCACAAAACACCGCCGGAGCTGCGTTTTTGATTTCAATGGGGAGCAGCAGTGAGTTCACCGCTCCAAAGAAGCTGCTGGCAGGACTTTTTCTGACGCCCTGCCAGTGCCCTCAGGGGCCGCTGTTTTAGGGCGTTTTGTAGGCGCTATTTTTAATGCTATAGCGCCTGCAAAACGCTCCAGTGTGAAAGGGGTCTTGGGGCTCTTCAGAACCCGTGTGTGTGTAGCTTTGCTTTGTGACAATACAAGGCAGGGTTTATCCTTTTAATTTTCCTATAATAACTTTATTGAAAGGTCGCAAAATGACACTCCACTCAAGTCTAGGCCATAGATATTTCCACTGCTCTTTGAAAATAGTGTTTATTATAGCTTGGTTGTGGACCGACTTTATCAGCCTCGCCTAAGGGGGGGGGGAGAGACAGAGGAATATGAGGCCGGGGGCGTGTTCTCTCACAGACCCTCCTATACATCAGTGGTTAGACCCCTCCCCTGACGGACATTGGGACCAGACTAGTGAAGGTGTGATCCCTCTCCAGCAGGCGGCGCTGTAATAGGGGGGGTCTGTGGTGTCGGGGTAATTGTGGCTCTAGATGGAGGTGGGCGCCATATAGATGTAAAGAGCCGAGTGATGTGTATGAGAGATGATCTCCGCTCCTCTCCATCCCCGCCCCGTCCTCCCCCCGCCTCCTCTACTATCATAATAGAGGAAGCGGGCGGGGGACAGCATGGCTGAACGGCTCATCAGCTCCTTCGGGAACCTGAATTTGGACGGGCCGCCTCGGCCCCGCTATAGACAGCGACCATCCGACAGACATCCCGCCCCACAGCGCCCCCCTCCGTCCAGGTTCAACAAGCACATCTACCTCCTGAGGGGGCTGCCGGGCTCCGGGAAGAGCAGTCTGGCCAGGTACGGGGGGCGGCCTTGTTCCTCGGTCTCCTCATCCTTCTGTCTCCACACACAGTGAGGGCCACTTAGACTTGCACTTGTTACTCCAGAGCTTCGTACATGAGGGAGAGCTCTGCTGACTGCTGCCACCCCCTAATCCATGCCTCTGCCCCCCCCCCTAACCTCCATGCAGGAGCGCCACCCCCTAATCTATGTGTCCGCCCCCCTAACCTCCATGCAGGAGCGCCAACCCCTAATCCATGCCTCTGCCCCCCTAACCTCCATGCAGGAGCGCCACCCCCTAATCCATGTCTGTGCCCCCCTAACCTCCATGCTGTGCACCACCCCCCTGATCCATGCCTATGTCCCCCCTAACCTCCATGCAAGATCACCACCCCCCTAATCCATGCCTCTGCCCCCCCTAACCTCCATGCAGGAGCGCCACCCCCTAACCTCCATGCTGGGCACCACCCCCCTGATCCATGCCTATGTCCCTCCTAACCTCCATGCAGGAGCGCCACCCCCTAATCCATGCCTCTGCCCCCCCTAACCTCCATGCAGGAGCGCCACCCCCTAACCTCCATGCTGGGCACCACCCCCCTGATCCATGCCTATGTCCCCCCTAACCTCCATGCAAGATCACCACCCCCCTAATCCATGCCTCTGCCCCCCCTAACCTCCATGCAGGAGCGCCACCCCCTAACCTCCATGCTGGGCACCACCCCCCTGATCCATGCCTATGTCCCCCCTAACCTCCATGCAAGATCACCACCCCCCTAATCCATGCCTCTGCCCCCCCTAACCTCCATGCAGGAGCGCCACCCCCTAACCTCCATGCTGGGCACCACCCCCCTGATCCATGCCTATGTCCCTCCTAACCTCCATGCAGGAGCGCCACCCCCTAATCCATGCCTCTGCCCCCCCTAACCTCCATGCAGGAGCGCCACCCCCTAACCTCCATGCTGGGCACCACCCCCCTGATCCATGCCTATGTCCCTCCTAACCTCCATGCAGGAGCGCCACCCCCTAATCCATGCCTCTGCCCCCCCTAACCTCCATGCAGGAGCGCCACCCCCTAACCTCCATGCTGGGCACCACCCCCCTGATCCATGCCTATGTCCCTCCTAACCTCCATGCAGGAGCGCCACCCCCTAATCCATGCCTCTGCCCCCCCTAACCTCCATGCAGGAGCGCCACCCCCTAATCTATGCGTCCGTCCCCCTAACCTCCATGCAGGGGTATCAACCCCCTAATCCATGTGTCCACTAACCTCCATGCAAGATCACCACCCCCCTAATCCATGCCTATGTCCCCCCTAACCTCCATGCAAGATCGCCACCCCCCTAATCCATGCCTCTGCCCCCCCTAACCTCCATGCAGGAGCGCCACCCCCTAATCCATGCCTCTGCCCCCCCTAACCTCCATGCAGGAGTGCCACCCCCTAATCCATGCGTCCGCTCCCCTTAACCTCTATGCATGGTGCCGGATGCATGGATTTCAATGGGTTTTATTTTTAGAAGCACATGATTAGAGCCTGAGGCTCTAATTGGCTTCAAAAAAAGGGTGGGCTTGTAGCACAGAGCGCAGCGCCCTGAGCTCATCCACTTGTGTGACAATAGCAAATTCGTGATTCTCCTTCTGGCCAATCAGGAAGCAGGTCCCGAAACTTGATTGGCCAGGGAGTCTTAGGACTCCCGGCCAATCGGGTCTCAGGACCCACTTTCTGTTCGGCTGGGAGGAGAAACCCCACCTCTTCCCTCTGCTGGAGCGGGGAGTAGCAGCTCTATCCCTCGATCCTCGTCATCTCCTAAGGTAAGGCCACCTTTCTGCCCATCTCCCGCGGGAGGGTGGGGGCATCAGTGCGAGTGAGGGGGGAGGTTTGTTTGCCGCCCCCCCCATAATATTAAGTTAGAGAAAGGTAAACGGTGCTGTGTTGTAACAATGTATCGTGATGCCCCTCACCGTCTCCACACCACACACTCCGGTGCACATGCGTTTTAGCCCACGGCCTGGTGTAAAGCATTGTTGTAAAACGTCACCCTGTTTTTTCTTTCTTCATTTCTAACTTTATGGACAAAATGACACTCCATTCATCTCTGTGTACTACGACACACTGCACTGGGGTGACGTGCGGTGGGCTGTGTAAGGAAGCGCCATGTCTGCCTTCTACACAACATACCTGAATGCGGCATTGTGATATGACCGGGCACACTGGGAGCATTGGTTTTCTGTGTCATTGTGCTGAGCCTGTACTGATCACTTCACAGCTTAAAAGAGAAGTATGAGAAGGCTGAGAACTGAGTGATCAAACACCACTGATCGCTCGGTTCTCACAGCTCCCTGAGCAGAGAGCTGGTGACTGTCAGGCACTAGATCTCTGCTCTGCCACCCCTCGCTCATTAGAAAGTTGGGCTGTGGAGGGAGCGGGAGCAGCTGGCTCAAGTTATCAGCGGCTCGCAGTGCTGGGCCAGGCCTGTGGGCAGATCCCAACCATATGGTCGTGATCTTTCCTGAGCCTCGACCAGCTCTGTGACATCAGCCAACAGCAGGCTTCAGCCCTCTGCTTGAAATGGGTCACAGGAGTGCAGAACAATCTACACTCCTGTGATCCACAAAAGTACAACCAAACGAGCTAACAGACATTCTGTGAATAAAGCCTTAGGCTGGCCATATAATATCAGGTCAGACGTAAGCACTTTCAATGTGTATGCAATCAGGCAGGCCCCTGTACTAAAAGAAAATTGTATAATGTATGGCCAGTCTTAGGCCCCTTAAACACTGACGGCCTGTTCAGGTCCGCCTGTCAGTTTTTGACGGCGGACCTGAACGGGCGCTCCATGCTGGTCTATGGAGCGACGGATGTCAGCGGAGACATGTCCGCTGACATACTATCCGCCGAAAGCAGACGGATGGCTCTACGTCCAGATCCGTTGCTATCGGATCGGGTGAGATCTGATGAAAATGGACACGCTGTTCGTTTTCATCCGATCTCTCCTATAGAGACCAGCGGCGCTGGACAAGCCCCTCCCCGCTTAGTGAGCAGAGAGGGACCTGTCATCCGCCGGCTCATCGGAGATCAATGGAGAGATCTCCCGCTGAGCCAGCGGACTCCATGCAAGCGGAGTCCGCCTCGTGTGAAAGGGCCTTAAGGGCTCTTTCAACTGGGGCAGACTCCACCTGTGGAGCCACCAGCTCAGTGCAGGATCTGTCCGCTGATTCCTGATTTACATTCCGGATGTAAATGGAGCGCCTGTCTGTTTCCATCCGACTGTCATCTGATCCACCAGACGGACGGTAAACAGATCCCCCCATCCATCTGTTTTTAGCAGATCGGATGTTGGCATGTGTAAACGGACACGTGTCTATTTACATCCGCTGCTCAATAGAGGGCAATGGATTGTCCGATCGGGTCTGCCTAAATAACAGGTGAACCCGATTTGGTCCACCCATGTGAAAAGGGTGGTCACACGCTGATCATAATTTGGCTGGTTCAGCGGGTAGCGGCTGAATTATGATTAGAACATGATCCTCCCTGTTTGACAGAAAGTTAAAGCGGTTCTGCACTCATTTCATTTAGTAAATCTCTTTGCCTTCCAAATCAGGCAAAGAGTACTAAATGAAATGTTTTTTTTTTTTTTTTTTTTTACTTACCTTGTAATTGAAGACTTCCGGTCTTCTCCCTCTGCGGCGGCGGGCGGGGTCTTGCGTCGATCGTCGTCACGCCGCACTGTCTCCTGGGATCTGGTGTCATTGATCCCAGGAGTCAGTGCGGGCATCTTCCGAAATCTCGCGAGATTTCGGCCACATCTTCCGAAATCTCCCGAGATTTCGGCCGCATCTGCCGAAATCTCGTGAGATCTCGGCAGATGAGCCGTTACTGCGCACGCGCGAGTAACGGCAGTGCATGCTGGGCCATCTAAAGTCCCTGTGGGTGTTTCACATGCCCACAGGCAAGACGGCCCCCAGCACTAAAGAAGAAGACGAGGAACTTCATCGGACGAAAACCGGCGGCGATCGAGATGGAAGATGGAACAGGTGAGTCCCCTAATAAAGGTAAGCACACTTTACATTACATCCTAAAAAAAAAATTTTTTTTTCAGAGTGCAGAACCGCTTTAATCATCATTTTTTAAAAAAAAAAACACGTTTGAAAACATTTGTTGATCGGCAGCTGCAGCCACTGATCAGAGTTTTCTGAACTCTGCAAGTGCCACGTGACGTCCCTACAGGGTGATGCTCAGTGCTGCTGATCTCCTGCAGCCTCTTTCAGCTGCTTTCTGTTTACATGCACTCGCTCCAGCACCGACTGCACATCGTTGCTCTGGACCGGCTTCCTGATGGTGACAACGATGCTTTTTGCCTGTACAATAAATCTGCCATGGCTGTGTGTAAGTTCCTGCAGAGGTGCATGTAACAGGATGACAACACAGGAGCCCAACAGCAAGAGAGTTGTCACCCCATAACAGGAAGTGCCTGAACAAGGACCATTCTCCACGATCGCTAGGTCTTATTTCCATGAAAGGTGCGTGTACACTCACACGAAAGCATATATAACATTTTAGTGAGTGGGTTTAGATCTATTTTGAGTTAGTTCTGCTTTGTTGGCAATAGCACCACGTCCTTCCTGGTATTCTGCTTATTTGTATTCTTTGTGAAGGGTGCCGGCCATCAGTAGACTATAAAGCGGGTATATTTCCTTGTCACATGTGGAAAAATGGTTTCTGCACCAATAAAATGACAACCAACCAGTCGTCTTCATTATTTCTAGGAAGCTGAAGAAAAATTTTCCCAGTGCTGTTGTGCTTAGTACAGACGACTATTTCCTAATGGAAGACGGAACCTACATATACAACCCAGATCTACTACAAGATGCACACAGGTGGAATCAGAGAAGAGGTGAGCTACCGATTTGTCTGGAGAAGGTCGAACGACATTCACCATTCAGTCTGCTGCTGTACAGTAAAATGATACTTCTCTATAGGGTGAACTGGCCGGGGGTTTAAGAACGATTAAAAAAAAATGCAACATCTGATTGGAGCCTTTCTGTGTAGTAATATGGGTGGGGGGGTGGGGGGGTGCCTGCCTCCCTCCCTCCTAGAACACAATAGCGGGGTGACCCCTCTGATTAAAAAGTTTTAAGATGATAGAGAATATTCCTTAAAGGGGAACTAGTCTGCTAAACTCCGCTCACTTCCAGCAATGTGACGTCCCTCACTGGCTCTGACATTTATTGAACTTCTTGATTGGCCAGCCCGGGATTTTGTAACGCCCACATATGGCACTTAAAGGCTAAATTCACCTTTTCCAGAAAATAGCCTATACAGTCAAGGGACCCTAGTAGGTATTAAAAGATTTCAGTTTTGTAACCCGTACAATAACTATTTTTGCTTTAACGATTGTTCTGTAATGGATCGTTATGTTGCTGTAACTAGGAACTACCAGAGGCTTTTCTCTCTACAGCACGCAAGGCAATGACCAGGGGAAGGACCCCAATTATCATCGATAATACCAACATCCTGGCTTGGCACATGAAGCCGTATGCGGTTATGGTAAGTACAGTCAGGCTTGGCTTAGGGGACATGGAGCAGTTGCATATAGACATGTCCCATTTTTTTGTGCAGATTATATATAGAAATTGAATGATCTTAAAGTGGAGTTCCAGTCTCAAAAAAAAAAAAAATTGGCTCAGGTGCCTGCATTGCCTTCAGGCTTTACAGCCGGCACCTGCGTGAGTCGCGCTGCGCTTTCAGGTCCTAATGAAATTTTTTTTTTTTTGTACCCACTTGACTGGCAAGTTATCTCCCAGTGTATGCTGCCATGATGTGCCAGGAAAACTGTGTACTCCCCTTTCTGTATTTTTCCTTTCCTGGTGCATCTTCATGGCAGCATACAGATTCCCACCCCGAGGTGATAGTTAGAGAATGCTGGGCTGGGGCCTAGCTGAAAACGTATTGCTAACCAGTCCTATCAGGTTGTGGGGGCGGAGCGACAACCCAGTGTATGATGCACCAGGAAATGGAAATTACGGAAAGGTTATTATACAATTTTACGTTTTTTTTTTTTCTTCTCACTTCTGATCCAAGTACTATACCATGAAAGGAAATGAGGGAACATCTCTTCAGTAAGGACAAAGGTTGCAATTTTTTAGAACCTAGAAGGATATGGAAGGGTTAGAGCCCTTGTCGGGTTTTTACTGTGAAGCTCTTGCCTCACTGCCTTGTTTACCAATGCTTTCAGGATATGATATAAGGAAAAATTCTCCTTTAACAGTTAAGTTTAAAAAAAAAAAAAAGTAAGTAACCCTTCCCTAATTTACTATAATAAACCGCTTTTTTTGCCATTTGTGAACGGAAAGTACTCTGGGTACGGAAAAGAATGCAATTCTGGTTCTAAAATTCTAAACCTCCCCATTTGAAAATACAAAAAAAAAAAATTGCATTTAAAGGCTAACATTTTTCATGTCCTTGCTTGTCTTCAGGCACTGGAGAATGCATATCAGGTCATATTTTTGGAGCCCGACACACACTGGAAGTTCAATGTCAAGGAGTTAACAAGGTATATTCTTCATCTCAATTCCTTATTCTGGAGCAGAACGGCTATTAAGGATGAAAGTACTGTTATCCTTTCATGGTAGCTTCTCTGGCCTAATGTAACCCACGGCCCCTCTCCCCAAATGAATACTTACCTTGATCTGATGTCCCACGCCCGTCTCTTGCTGGGTTAGGTCCAGGAAGGGGAGCTAAAAGTTTAAAGGCTAAGTTTACCTTTTTTTAAAAAAATAAAAAATTCTAAGTCCCAGCTCCCCTTTGCACCAATATAGCATTCATGTACTTTTTTTTTTGCAAAAATATCCAAAGCTTTCCATAAAATCTACAGACACGTACCTTACTGTCCTCCATCCATGATTCCAAACGTATCTATTGCTTCTGTCTTACGTCCTTACAGACTTTAGGTCATAACACAGGAAGGAGTTGACCAGCTGACCTCATTAGTACACACCCTGCATCATCCACCCTTCCACTCCCAGGTGCACGTTTTTTAACCACTTTAAGACCAGCCTCGTTTTGGATTTTAGGTGTTTTACATGTTTAAAACTGTTTTTTTTTGCTAGAAAAAAACTTAGAACCCCCAAATATTATATATTGTTTTTTTTTCTAACACCCTAGAGAATAAAATGGCGGTCGTTGCAATACTTTTTTTCACACCGTATTTGCGCAGCGGTCTTGCAAGCGCACTTTTTTTTGGAAAAAACTCACTTTTTTGAATAAAAAAAATAAGACAACAGTAAAGTTAGTCCAATTTTGTTATATATTGTGAAAGATAATGTTACGCCGAGTAAATTGATACCTAACATGTCACGCTTCAAAATTGCACCCGCTCGTGGAATGGCATCAAACTTTTACCCTCAAAAATCTGCATAGGCGACGTTTAAAAAATTCTACAGGTTGCATATTTTTGCGTTACAGAGGAGGTCTACGGCTATAATTATTGCTCTCGCTCTACCGATCGCGGCGATACCTCACATGTGTGGTTTGACCACCGTTTTCATATGCGGGCGCTACTCACGTATGCGTTTGCTTCTGCGCACGAGCTCGTCGGGACGGGGCGCTTTAAAAAATTTTTTTTTTGTTTTTATTATTTATTTTTCTTGATTTTATTTATTTTTACACTGTTTTTTAAAAAAAATTTAATTGGCTCACTTTTATTCCTATTACAAGGAATGTAAACATTCCTTGTAATAGAAAAAAAGCATGACAGGTCCTCTTAATTATGAGATCTGGGGTCAAAAAGTCCTCAGATCTCATATTTGGACTTCAATGTAAAAAAAAAAAAAAAAAAAAAAAAAAAAAAATCATATTTAAAAAAAATGACATTTGAAAATTCCTCTTTAAGAGGTATGGGCGGAAGTGACGTTTTTGACGTCGCTTCCGCCCTCCTATGGTACAGAGATGAGTGGCGGCCATCTTAGCGTCACTCATCTCTAGCCACAGGAGGGGGAAGGACCCGATCGCCTCTGACGGTTCCGGTAAGCGGCAGAAGGCGCGGGAGAGCGGCGGGAGGGGGGGGGCACCTCTCCCGCTGCCTATAACGGTGATCTCGCGGCGAATCCGCCGCGATGACCACCATTATCGGACAGCCGACCGGCGCCTGAAGAGATGGATACCTCGGTTGTGGCAGCAGCTGCTGCCGTTACCGAGATATCCCTCTTCAAAAAATGGACGTACATCGTCGTTCGCGCGGGTCGGAAAGTGGTTAAATGAAATGCAATCAATCGGTGATCACCCTTCTCACTATCAGATTGCATAGTGTATGGCCATCTTTATAGAAGGGAGTGAACAGAAACACTCAGCTGTCAAGCCCTATTCACATCTCTGCATAGCGGGAACTCGCATTCCCACATGGGGGGGGGGGGGGGGGGATGTTTTGGAGCATTTTCACTCATCACACATATGGCAGCCCATCCAACTGAATGTGCTGCCCTACACACCGCAATCGCCCCAAAGAAGCTTCAGAACTTTTTTTTTTTTTTTTTTTAAGAGTGTAGCTTGGTGCATTTTTTTACTGCGATTTTTGGTGCAGCGCATTTCTGAAATGCAAGGAAACAGATGTGAATGGAGCCTCATTGTTCTTGTGTTATCCCACCGATTTCACCTTCAGGCCCCATTCACATCTAGCATAGTGGGAGCGAACATTTTGTGGCTCGTGTTTCCTGAGACACGCATAGGGCAGCCTGCTGATTTTAATGGGCTGTGCTATGTGTCTTATGGGACATGTTGGCGTTTTGTGGGTTTTTACAGTTTTTCTGTGGGTTGCGTGTTTTTTCACATACCAAAATGTGTTTGCTGTGCCGTTACCAATTAATGGCATGGAAAGTGCAACTAGTAATTTTAGGTGTTCTCCTTTTTAGATTTACCAAATTTATATAATAGGAGGAAACGCCTATCTAGCCAATCACTCTATATCCAATCAGGCAGGCCCTTGCACTACATAATTGATGGCAGATCTAAAGTCTAATTATACAATCAGATTGTATAGTGTATGGCCACCTTTTTATACACCTAAAATTACTAGTTGGGCTTTCAGTGACATTAATTAACACACCAAACAGAGAAGCAAACACACATTTTGGCATGTGAAAAAACGAATGGCAAATGCTGCAAAATGCACCGTAAAAAAAAACACGCAACCCACAAAACGCCAACTTCTCCCATAAGTCACATATAGCACATCCCATTTAAATCAACAGGCTGCCCTATGTGCGTCACAGGAAAAACGACACACAAAACGTTCACTCCCACTATGCTAGATGTGAATGGGTCCTAAAAGTGAAATTGGTGCGATAACACAAGAACAATGAGGCTCCATTCACATTTTTGCGTTTCCTTGCATTTCGGAAATGCACTGCACCAAAAATCGCAGTAAAAAACACAACAAGCTCCGTTCTAAAAAAAAAAAAGTTCTGACGCTTCTTTGGGGTGATTGCTGTGTGTAGGGCAGACCATTCAGGTGGATGGGCTGCCCTATGTGTGATGAGTGAAAATGCTCCAAAACATCCCCCACCTTGCTAAAAAAACTAAACCGCATGTGGGAATGCGAGTTCCGCTATGCATAGATGTGAACGGGGCTTTTCTGTCCACTATGCAATCTGATTGGGTATTTAGTGAGAAGGCTCATCACTGATTGATTGCATTTCATTTAACCACTTCAGCCCCGGAAGGATTTACCCCCTTCCTGGCCAAGCCCTTTTTTGCGATATGGCACTGCGTCGCTTTAACTGACAATTGTTCGGTCGTGCGACATTGTACCCAAACAAAATTGATGCAATTTTTTTTCCCCCAGATATTTCTTTTGGTGGTATTTGATCGCCACTGGTTTTTGTGGTGATCAAATACCACCAAAAGAAAGCTCTATTTGTGGGGAAAATATTTTGTTTGGGTACAATGTCGCACAACCGCTTGGTCAGGAAGGGGGTAAATTCTTCCGGGGCTGAAGTAGTTAAAGGGGAAATCCAGAAAGTGGAGTGCAAAGGCCATAAAGCATAGCTGTCAATCATCATCCAGTTTACAGTAGTGAAAGATGACATTCTTTTGCTGCACTTTGAACACAAACATTGCTCTTTATGGTGTCTGAATAAACAGTGGCTAAATAAATGAGATTTAACTGTTTCAAACCCAATCCCTGGGCATGAGAGCCTACCCTGCATGAGATGATACGCCTTTTCCAGCACACTCTCAGGTATGTTTGTTATAAGAGAATTATTAAACCGTATGTAAGAAAGAAAAACTGGTTCCTCAGTTGGTAATGACAAAATGTGCTAGTATGCAATGTATACCTGTACATTATGACAGGCTGTCACCACTAAGATGGATTCCAACTTCACACACCCTTCCTTCCGTTTGAATGGCCGAGCTGCGATGACATCACTCCCGCACATGCGTCACAGCTCACTCAGTGGACTGCATATAGAGTATGCAGTCCCTTGAGAGCACAATGCAAATACGCTGATGAGGAAGTTTAGACTTAAAGTGTAAGTAAACCCCCCCCCCCCCCCCTATCGTTTTCAGCCAAGGAAGCTGCCATCTTTGCCTCTGTTTAATCTTCAACTGCCACAGTGCTGCACATGTGATCCGTTATTACACCAGCCATTGGATGGTTTGACTGTTTGGTTGAGAGCACAGCCAATGTGCAGTTAGCATTCCCGGCATGCCTTTTTTTTTTTTAGACTGTTAAATCGATGGGTTTACTTCCGCTTTAAATAGTTATACTGATATGAGGGGACTAGTACTGAAACCCTGCAGTTAAATGTTAAGCTCTTCCCAATGTAGTTTTTCCAGAATGGTCCAAATGTTTACTGTTTCATTAAGACGTTCCTAAAAAAAAAAAAAAAAAAATTTGTCCCAAAACTATCTATACCTGTAATTGTAGGAGGAATAGCCATGGTGTTCCCCGAGAGAAGATCCAACGGATGAAAGATGTCTATGAGCACAATGTCACTTTCCGTAGTGTCCTGCATGCAGAGAAGCGATCTTAAACTGGAAAATGCTGCTGATAGGAGGAACAACTCCCCCCAGAGGGATATCTATAGACCTGAGAACTTTCTCTCTATAGGTGTGGAGTAACTACATATCCCAGCATTCCTTACACAGTGCTGTCCTTCAAAAGGTAATGGCCAAATGGCATCCTTCATGCAGGGTACAAAAAAGGGGAAAAGGGTGTAGCATGAGCACTATTCTGGTTAAAGTGGTTTTACATTCACTTTATCTTACTTTAATTGGTAGAAGACTGTATGTAAAATCTGTGGCAGAAATAGAAGATTTTTAGTGAGGTCTGGTCATCCCAGGTCTAATCACAGAACAATTATAATGCATGCCCTTTACAAGCACAGGCTGTATTCACCAATGGTGTATCACTCAATCCACCCATCACCGAGTGCTTCTGGGTGTTCAGACTGATCATTGCTTGTTTAACTGAAAAGAGAAGAGAGACTGTAGACTCTTTAAGCTATGATAGCTTGGTAGAAACTAAAAAAAAAAGGAACAGCCCGTATAGCACAATAGCCAGGCACCTAACATTTTCAGTGATCAGCAATGGCAGCCCCTTATCTCTCCATCTCATGGCAAGTTTTCTTGGTAAGGGGTTAAAAGGTACTTGGTAAGTGCTCAGTCCTTTAAGTACCTGCATCTATTGTTCTTTTATTTACAAGGCACCCAAACTTGGGAACACTGTGCTATGCAGCTTGGGACCCGACCACTCCATGGAGTACAGAGGCCTGCAACTTTCTATCCTCCTGCCTCCCATGTGTTTGTGAACATGCCTCTTCACATAGGAAGACTTTACAGACCCTAACCAAGCTATATCAATTTTTCCAAGCGCTGTCATGTATGGACGAAGAAGAGATGACTGCAAGACTTGATTACTGTTAGAGATTTTCTGAAATGTCTTTATGGTTGCTTCAATATGTAGTTCATCACTGAGCCATGCTAGGATTTGTAGTTGCCTATAAGTTGGTGAATTCCTTGCTGACCATCTATTACAGGGTATTAAACACGTCCCTAATTCTCATTATGACCCCATGTCCTACAACTGATTTTAGAACTGCTTCTAAATTGTTAGAATTAAGCTTGATAAAAATGAGAGGCATTACGAGAAATAATTTATTATATTGTGAACTGAGGAAGTAGTGTCTTTTATAAGGTCCCATCACACATGTGGAAATGTGCTAGTTCCCTTCCATGTGGCAGACCTATAGAGCGCACTATCATAGCTGGAGCGCAAAACTAATGTCGGACGTGTCTAATAGCTGGATAGGCACTGACAGAAACACCTACCAACCAGCATCCTACCACCAACTGTTTTAATAAATGTTTCTGCCAGTTGTCTTGGTCTGTTGTTCCTGTGGTAATCCTCACAAGAGGCCATAGTCATACAAGCAATGGATTCACAATTAGGAGCGGAGTCCTACTAGAGGCCTGAGATACCTGCAACCCTGACAGACCCCAATAGTACTGAATGGAAGACCAGAAAATATTCCTAATGGCTTCAACTCAAACGTAATTCAGCAATACTCAGTTAATGAAAACACCTCCTTTAATCCGGTCTTTAGGATGAAGATTATGAGATGGGTGTATTCATGGAAAAAATGCAGAGAGATTTTTCTTATGAGAAACTTCATGTACATTCATCCTGTGCAAAAATGAATGTTATTCAGCCATTTTTTCCCAGGTCAAATATTATTCATATTTAAGTCTGGATAAGGAAATAATACTGCAATATGGCCATTAGCTGGAGCTGATGATCGTATGAACCACTCCTGGACCAAGCCTACATTTGTTGTTTACAAGTTAAAATCAGTATTTTTTGCTTGAAAATTACTTGGAACCCCCAAACATACATATATATAGCAAAGACTGTGGAGAATAATAAAGTGGCAGTCGTTGCAATTGTTTGTCGCACGGTATTTGCGCAGCGGTTTTTCAAAAGCAATTTTTTTGGTATAAGAAAATAGTAAAGTTAGCCCATTTTTTTTTTTTTTTAGCATATTGTGAAAGATGTTACGCCGAGTAAATAGATACCTAACATGTTACGCTTTAAAATTGCATGCACTCGTGGAATGGCGACAAACTACAGTACTTAAGAATCTCCATAGGCGACATTAAAAAATTCTTAACAGTTGCCAGTTTATAGTTACAGAGAAAGGCTTTTGCTAAAATGTATTGCTCTCACTCGTTTACATTTGTGGGCGTGACTTACGTATGCTTTCTTTGGTGCATGAGGACTTGAAATAAATTTAAAAAAAAAATGTATTTTTTTTACTCCGGCCTCTTTAAAAAAAAAAAAAATATCTGATCACTTTTATTGCTTTCACAAGGAATGTAACAATTCCTTGTGACAGTAATATGCGGTGACATGTACTGTTTACGGGGGGGGGGGGGGGGGGGGGGGGGGGGGGGGGGGGTTCTGGGGTGTAAAGACCCCCAAATCCCTCCTTTGCACTTAAAAGGGTTCAAAATGCCAAACTTGCAGTTTTAGAATACTGTGGATTTTTTAAAATTGGTGCCATTGGCAGCTGAGTAAACTGTTAGTGGCTTCTGGGTTACTACAGCTGAGACCTAATCGAAGCCGATCCCAGCTTTGTTCAGGATGCCAGCCAGCAGGCTTCACCTCGGTACAACCACTTCCTCAAAATGACATACAGGTACGTTGTTTTGCGGGAAGTGGTTAAATAAGTAATCATTTCCTATGACCATCAGCTCCATCTAGTGGCTATAATGCAGCAATCAACGGTCTATTCTGTATAAATGAAAAAAAAAATAAAAATACGATAAAGCTGCAGAGAAAACAGCCTAACATTTATCCGTTGCCTCTGTTCAAACAGAAGGAATGTACATATAGTTTTAAAGGACAAAAAACCTGCAAATTGTTTTTATAAATATATCCCCAATGTTCTTTTGTGCAGCATGTACTAATCTGACAACATAAAACTTCACTTATACATTCTCTCGTTGCACTAAACTTTTTTTTTTTTGTACCTTTTAACAATGTTTATCTTTTTAAAATAAAAATCTATTTGTTTAAAAAAAAATTCAAATTAACAGATTTATATATTTGTATGTGTTGTAAGACTTACCTGCAAATTCTGTAATTTCTAGAGGCATCTGAAAATCATTAATTAAATACCGTGTTTATCGGCTTATAACACGCGCCTTCATTTTAAAAGTTTCAGGAAAAAAAAAAAACGTACATTTTAAATAAAGAACTTTGAAGCAAAATAAGGGTCACAGTCCATCAATGCAGCCTGATCAGTGCCCATGAGCAGCCTCTCCATTGCCCATTAATGCAGCCTTACCATGTTGAGTGTTTGCAACTTCTCCTAGACAGTTCTTTTCTTAAATACCACCCATCCAGAATGACAAACACCCCACCCAGGTGAAACAGCCTTTATTTCACGAGTGACAAAGCATGAAGAACCAAGTTGGGGTGACTCAGCAATGCATACAGTGCAGCACATAGCTACCCTCTTATACTAAACCCTACATATACCCAGTGAAGTGACTAACCTCAGGTGATACACAGGAATTACAAAAAATCCTCCTACATCAATTGTACCCGTTTATCTACAACCGTCTTTGCCCTACATTCATTCAAAGTGCAGAATCTCTCAGCTCTGAAAAGCAGGGGGGCGGAGAGCTGAAGTTACATCAGTGTGGATAGCTCTGATTGCTGATTGGAGGGATGGGACACACCCCCTTCATACAGAACACTGGAACAGAGCTGGAGGCGTCAGCGGTACCTTCATTTTAACGGCACTATTTGGCCACTAGCGCAGTGGTTTTAACCCCCCCCCCCGTTAGCGGCCGAAAAGGGGTTAAGTCCGCCCGCAAAATGCAGCGGCGCTGCCCCATTGTTTTAAATGGGCAGGAGCGGTGTATTCACCGCTGCTGGCAGGACTTTTTGTGACGCCCTGCCAGTGCAGCGCCCCAGTGTGAAAGCACTCGTGCTTTCACACTGGGTTTGCAGCTGAGGCTTTTATTCAGGCGCTACAGCGTTAAAAATAGCGCCTGAATAAAAGCTCTCAGTGTGAAAGGGGTTTAAGGGGTTGATTTATTAAAACTGGAGAGTGCAAAATATGGTGCAGCTGTGCATAGAAACCAATCAGCTTCCAGGTTTTATTCTCAAAGCCTAATTGCACAAGCTGAAGCTAGAAGGTGACTGGCTATCATGTACAGTTGCACCAGATTCTGAGCTCCAGTTTTAGTAAATCTCCCCTTTAGTGCTCCTAATTGAGACAAGTACACACTATAGACTAGAGGGATACTTTGTTCATTTTCCATGTATGAAGTTTAAAACCACTCGATAATGATTAAGTCCAGCCCCGCTATATACTATAGTTTGGGTATGACATGTAGAGTGAAAATACTTTTGAGAAAGTCTACCTGCATATGATTTGTGTGTCTCTGGGTAACATGAACAGAATAAAGCTTGATAAAAGCAATATATTTGGAAAAAGGTAAATAGATGGACCAGTACAAGCCCTACATTGAAGTTTCTGCAAAGTGGAGTAGGCGAGTTTCCGATATTAAAGGGCTCCTAGACCTCTCCAAGAATAAGGTTACAACAAAATATCAATGCCTATGGCATACCATCATGTATTTTCTTTAGAAGGGCCGGATTCAATGTATGTGAATGCATAGAGGGCCACATTCACCTGCTAATTAACCGCTTCCCGACCGCCCACTGCATATATACGTCAGCAGAATGGCACGGGCAGGCAAAAGCACGTACCTGTACGTGGTCGTGCATTTGCCTGCCTGTGGGTCGCACGCACGCCCCCAGCGGCGTGCTCGCGACCCGGTCGGGAGCTCCGTGACCCCGGCCGCGGGACCGCTGGTGTCCTGCGATTGGGTTACGGAGCTGAAGAACGGGGAGAGGTTTGTGTAAACAAACCTCTCCCCGCGCTTCCTACTCTGCCTGTCATTGATTGGCTGTTCCC
>CM053027.1:545762838-545930338 GCA_028564925.1 Lithobates sylvaticus | reverse complement strand
TGTAGTGTCCTCTCTCTCACTGCAACACCCCCCCCCAACTGTAGTGTCCTCTCTCACTGCAACACCTGTAGTGTCCTCTCTCACTGCACCCCCCCCAACTGTAGTGTCCTCTGACTGCAACACCCCCCCCCCCCCAACTGTAGTGTCCTCTCTCTCACTGCAACACCCCCCCCAACTGTAGTGTCCTCTCTCACTGCAACACCCCCCCCCAACTGTAGTGTCCTCTCTCACTGCAACACCTGTAGTGTCCTCTTTCACTGCACCCCCCCCAACTGTAGTGTCCTCTGACTGCAACACCCCCCCCCCCCCAACTGTAGTGTCCTCTCTCTCACTGCAACACCCCCCCAACTGTAGTGTCCTCTCTCACTGCAACACCCCCCCCAACTGTAGTGTCCTCTCTCACTGCAACACCTGTAGTGTCCTCTCTCTTACTGCAACACCCCCCCCCAACTGTAGTGTCCTCTCTCACTGCAACACCCCCCCCCAACTGTAGTGTCCTCTCTCACTGCAACCCCCCCCCCAACTGTAGTGTCCTCTCACTGCAACACCCCCCCAACTGTAGTGTCCTCTCTCTCACTGCACCCCCCCCCAACTGTAGTGTCCTCTCTCTCACTGCAACACCCCCGCCCCCAACTGTAGTGTCCTCTCTCTCACTGAAACACCCCCGCCCCCAACTGTAGTGTCCTCTCTCACTGCAACACCTGTAGTGTCCTCTCTCACTGCACCCCCCCCCCAACTGTAGTGTCCTCTAACTGCAACACCCCCCCAACTGTAGTGTCCTCTCTCACTGCAACACCCCCCCAACTGTAGTGTCCTCTCACTGCAACACCCCCCCCCCCCAACTGT
This sequence comes from Lithobates sylvaticus, assembly GCA_028564925.1. NCBI lineage: Eukaryota > Metazoa > Chordata > Amphibia > Anura > Ranidae > Lithobates > Lithobates sylvaticus. The sequence continues at coordinate 545,929,492 of CM053027.1, read as the reverse complement.
AGTGTCCTCTCTCTCTCACTGCACCCCCCCCCCCAACTGTAGTGTCCTCTCTCTCACTGCAACACCCCCCGCCCCCAACTGTAGTGTCCTCTCTCACTGCAACACCTGTAGTGTCCTCTCTCACTGCACCCCCCCCCAACTGTAGTGTCCTCTCACTGCAACACCCCCCCAACTGTAGTGTCCTCTCACTGCAACACCACCCCAACTGTAGTGTCCTTTCTCTCACTGCACCCCCCCCCCCCAACTGTAGTGTCCTCTCTCACTGCAACACCCCCGCCCCCAACTGTAGTGTCCTCTCTCTCACTGCAACACCTGTAGTGTCCTCTCTCACTGCACCCCCCCCAACTGTAGTGTCCTCTCACTGCAACACCCCCCCCAACTGTAGTGTCCTCTCTCACTGCACACTGCAACACCCCCCCAACTGTAGTGTCCCCTCTCTCTCACTGCAACACCCCCCAACTGTAGTGTCCTCTCTCACTGCAACACCTGTAGTGTCCTCTCTCACTGCACCCCCCCCCCCCCCCCAACTGTAGTCTCTCTCACTGCAACCCCCCCAACTGTAGTGTCCTCTCTCACTGCACCCCCCCCCCCAACTGTAGTGTCCTCTTACTGCAACACCCCCCCCAACTGTAGTGTCCTCTCTCTCTCTCACTGCAACACCCCCCCCAACTGTAGTGTCCTCTCTCACTGCAACACCCCCCCCCAACTGTAGTGTCCTCTCTCACTGCAACACCCCCCAACTGTAGTGTCCTCTCTCACTGCACCCCCCCCCCAACTGTAGTGTCCTCTCTCTCTCTCTCACTGCAACACCCCCCAACTGTAGTGTCCTCTCTCACTGCAACACCCCCCCAACTGTAGTGTCCTCTCTCACTGCAACACCCCCCAACTGTAGTGTCCTCTCTCACTGTACCCCCCCCCCAACTGTAGTGTACTCTCACTGCACCCCCCCCAACTGTAGTGTACTCTCACTGCACCCCCCCCCCCAACTGTAGTGTCCTCTCTCACTGCACCCCCCCCCCCCAACTGTAGTGTCCTCTCTCTCACTGCACCTCCCCCCAACTGTAGTGTCCTCTCTCTCACTGCACCTCCCCCCAACTGTAGTGTCCTCTCTCACTGCACCTCCCCCAACTGTAGTGTCCTCTCTCACTGCACCCCGCCCCCCCCAACTGTAGTGTCCTCTGCCCCCCACCCCACAGACACAAAAACACACATTGTGTAGGCTCTCCTCCCTTACACAGGTGTAAAGTACAGCAGCGCGCGGTTGGTATCACAAGGCTGGATGGGGGTGGGAACTGCTGAGGTTAACTTTTTTACATCAACAGGCTGGCGAGCGGCTGCTCAGGAGTGTTCATGCCCCTGACAATTCACTGTTGTACACTTGCTGCAGTTTTTTAAATCTATATTTTTTTTTTCTAGAAAATTCAACATTCCAGCTAATTTTTTTTTTTATATTTACAGTGTATTAACATTTTAAACATATATACAGTTTCTAGTATTTGTATAAATAAAGAACAGATATTATTTAAAGTTTGTGTCGTCTTCTTTTGCGGAGTTTTCCGTGGCCGGTGTCTTCTTTCTTTGTGGCTGTATCATTATCTGTATGGCTGCTGCTAACTGAAGGATCAGGTTTACCATCAGACTGATTAGGAGAGATCTTTTCTGTCTGCACATCAGCTGACATTTCTGGTTTTTGCTGTATTTTCCTTTTCTCTAAACCTGAAACGAGAGCCTGTGTATTAATCATGGCCAGTTCTTCATCGGCCACAAATTCCCCTTTACTTATTAGAATGGGCTGTTCACTTGTCTGTACATCTTTCTGCATGCTTCGAGGAGGACGAAACGCTCTCTGTAATGATGGCGACACAAAGGGGCGCACGGGCGTTATCGGTGGAGGGGAAGGTATCCGGCTAAGGAGGTCCAGACCTTTCATCTTCTTGCAAGTCTTTGGGTCTGTGTCACTACTAGAGATGGTTGCTGTATTACTCCTGCTAGGGGTATTCAGAGGATTCATCTGGGCACTTCCAAGTTTGGCCGCTGGCGTCTAAAAGTGAAAATATTAGGATGCAAAGCTTATCGCTTACTACAGCGTTATCAAAATAAAATTTACATGACATTTTAATGCCTAATCAATTCATGTTATTCAGAAATGATGGGACAGATGGATGCAAATTCCATACTTTACATACATCTGCTTAACTATGTCATAGTACGCAATACAGTGGAGGCCAGTTAGCCAACATCCACTTTAACATACTGCATGAGTGCATGAGTGCATAAAACCTGTCACAAACAATGTACATCAGATGGAAGCTTTCTTGCTTTGCTGTGCGTATGTATGCCATTGTTATCTTGAAAAACAATAAAAATTATTGCAATAGAAAACGCGTCATGCAAAAAGCATGTTTTTGTACAATCAAGAATGCACAACACAGGGTGAGGCCCCTTTCACACTTGTGCGACTTCAAGGTCGTGCGATTTCAAGGAATGCCTGTGTAAGTGGCATCAAAATCGGACCAAAGTAGTGCAGGGACTACTTTGAAGTCGTACTAATATGAATGGCTGTCATTGGAAATCATGGGCAACGACTTGTCATGCTACTTTGCAGTCCCAAATAGTGGGACAAGTCGTATAAGTGTGAAAAGGGGCCTTAAAAAAAAAAAAAAAAGTGCAAATTTCAAAAGCGCCATGAGCTTCTTTGACGAGTTTAGGGCAGTGTATTGAATGAATGACCTACCCAACACATGAAGCACGAGCATAGTGTGAATGGGGGCTTAAAATTATCAGGTTTATTTCCTAAATATTAAAGCGGAGCTCCACCCTAAAGTGGAACTTCCGCTTATCGGATTCCTCCCCCCCCCCTCCGGTGCCCTTTCAGGGGGGAGGGGGGTGCAGATACCTGTATAATACAGGTATCTGCACCCACCTCCAGGACTAGCTAGCCGCAGCTGCCCCGCCCCTATCCGCAGATGCCCGTTGTGTCTTGGGAAACACACAGTTCCCAGGACACAACGGGGACCAATAAAGACACGCAGCATGTGCAGTAGGGAACCGGGCAGTGAAGCCGCAACTTCACTTCCTGATTCTCTGACAGAGGATGGCGGCGGGGGCAGCCGAGAGACGAGCGATCGCTCGTCATCTTCTGCCGACATTGCTGGAACCTGGAACAGGTAAGTGTCTATTTATTAAAAGTCAGCAGATGCAGTATTTGTAGCCGCTGACTTAAAAAAAAAAAAAAAAATTTCAGGTGGACCTCCTCTTTAAGTGACTGAGGGCAACTGCTGTACATTGATCAAAGGTTTTACCTGTGAACATTCACATACATGCTTCTGTGATTCAATACAGTATGGCTCTGCTAAGAGCCTGTAAAAGGCCAATCACAGAGCTAGTAGTGGTGGCTAATTATTGGGACAGGCAGGTATATAAAGCACCAAACACCCAGATTTATTGGCTGGTATCACTTGCCTTCTAGAAACCATTTCATGTGTTCCTGTTCTCCAACCAATCAGTTCTATTGGCCCCTTTAATTCATAATGCTGTGTAAATAGAGCTTGTTCTTCCCAGAACCGTGTACGATGTTGGAAAAGAAGCAGTGAACTTACTGAGAACTTGGTTGTTGCAGCACATGAATCTGAACTATGCTGAGCTAGAGGTGGTTTCTCCTCGGGATGGGGGACTCTCAGGATGTTGAACAGTTTTATCTCTGCTTCATGGTGGAACTTCTGGATAGCCTGTGTACAGAGGATGATCAGGTTAGCAGGGTGATAATCTTTTACCTGCAGACTAAAGACAATCAAATGTTATGGATGTCTCTTTAGCACTAGATCAGCTGCATGCTTTCCAAGACAGCCTCACTGTTTTACTGAATTTTAAAAACACTTAATTACACGATTACTGCCCCAAATCGATTTCTTTGTGGGTAGAGGGACAGGATTCGATCTCTGCCTAGTGTTCACAGCTCTCCATCACATCGCTGGTGGCGGCCAGCACTTTTTTAGTGACCTGAGTCACTATATATTCTTATGAAAATGTCACTACACAGTAGGAGTGCAAAGAATAAAAGTATTAAATAAAGTATAACTGCATCAAGTGCCAAATAAACGTCACTTCCTGTTCTACTCGCAAAGTAGCTACCAGGACAGACACATCTACCATCCGAACCTACGATTTTCCTTCATCAAAAGCCTGTGAATTAAATTATGCATACAGTGAACTACAAGGGACAAATGGCGCCAATTCTAATAAGTAAAGATCAGCAACAATAGAATGGATGCATGTTAAAAATACACAATATTGTCAAAAGTATTTACATGAACTTTAATGGCATCCCAGTCTTAGTCCGTAGGGTTCAATACATTATGGCGGACACATCGGACATTTTTGGGACCATTGTCATTTATACAGCAATCAATGCTATTTAAATGCATTGATTCCTGTATAAATGACAGTTGTAGTGAAGGGGTTAACCACTAGGGGGAGGGGAGGGGTTATGGGCTGTGACGTGTGTGTGTTTTTTTACATTAGGGGGCGGGGCTGACGTCTGACATCATTGATTGGCTTTCCCGATGACCAAGAACAGCCAATCAATGACAGGCAGTGTAGGAAGCGCGGGGAGAGGTTAGTTTACACAGACCTCTCCCCGTTCTTCAGCTCCGTGAGCCGATCACGGGACACCAGCGGCGATCGGGTCCGCTGGTCCCGCGGCCGGGGTCACGGAGCTCCCGTCCGGGTCGCGAGCGCGCCGCTGGCGCGCGACCCACAGGCAGGCATTTAAAGGAGACGTACCCGTACGTGCTTTTGCCTGCCCGTGCCATTCTGCTGACGTAAATATGCAGTGGGCGGTCGGGAATCGGTTAAAGGAGAAGTACAGCCAAAGCTTGTTTGGCTGTACTTCTACTATGGATCACAGGAGTGCAGTTCATTCTGCACTCCTGTGACCTGTTTTCTCTGCTGACGTCATAGGGTCGGTCCAGGCTCCGCGTCATCACGACCGCGGATTCGGGATCTGCCCCATCTCTGGACTGACACACAGCTCAGGCTCTCAGTGAAAGAAGAGGGAGCAGAACGGAAAGCGGAGACTGACAGTCTGCAGCTCTCTGCTCAGGGAGCTGTGAAAACCGAGCGATCGGCAGTGTTCGATGGCTCGGTTCTCAGTGTAGAGGCACTGGGGGACAGATGCTGCACCCACCTAAGCAAGTATAAATCTGCAATAACACGGATTCCCATACATCTCTTTTAAATTTGTGTCTCTCAGTTCTGTTTGCAAGAGAGCATCAAAGAAAAGAATGCATATAAGTGGGAGCATCAAGAAGAAGAGTTTTCATCTGCTTCATGTAAAAAAATGGCATAAGAAAGAACCGCTTGCCGACCACCGCACACAGATATACGTCAGCAGAATGGCACAGGCAGGCAAATGGGCGTACAGGTACGTCCCTTTAAATTTGCCGCCTATCGGGCGTGCGCACGCCACAGGAGCGTGCCCACGGGTCCTGGGAACTCAATGTTCGCCAGCGGCCTGCGATTGCGGTGTGAAGAAGTAGAGCGGGGAGATGCCTATATAAACAAGGCATTTCCCCGTTCTGCCTAGTGGCAAGACAGAGATCTACTGCTCCCTGTCATCGGGAGCAGTGATCGCTGTCATGTCCTAGGTAGCCCATCCCCCATACAGTTAGGATCACTACCTAGGACACACTTAAACCCCTTGATCGCCCCTTAGTGTTTAACCCATTCCCGGCCAGTGTCATTTACACAGTAACCAGTGCATCTTTATAGCACTGATCGCTGCATAAATGACAATGGTCCCAAAATAGTGTCAAAAGTGTCTGATGTGTCCGCCATAATGTCGCAGTCATGATAAAAATCGCAGATCGCCACCATTACTAATAATAATAAAAACAAAATTATAATAAAAATGCCCTAAAACTATCCCCTATGTTGTAGACGCTATAACTTTTGCGCAAACCAATCAATTTACCAAAAATATGTAGAAGAATACATATCGGCCTAAACCGAGGAAAAAAATATATATTTTTTTATATATTTTTGGGGGGTATTTATTAATTATAGTAAAAACTAAAAAATATTGCTTTTTTTTCAAAATTGTTGCTTTTTTGTTTATAGCACAAAAAATAAAAACTGCAGAGGTGATGCACCGCCTGTATGCGTTGGGTAATCTGATTAAAACCTTATCCAATTTTCCTCAGGAAAAAAACGAATTCCCATGCAATTTACACTAATTGGCTTAGAACAACTTTAAGGGTCTGTATTTCCTATTAACAGCTGCAGCCTGCCACATGTGACTGCCATTGTGCATCTCTCTCTGTACCAATACTGCTAGATTTGTTATGTTAAAGCGGTTCTGCACCGGGGGGTTTTTATTTTTTTTTTGGGGGGGAATATGCTAAGGGGTAATAGGAAAATTAGGGGACTCACCTGTTCCATCTTCATTCGTGATCGCTGCCGGTTTTCGTCCGATGAAGTTCTTTATCTTCTTCTTTTGTGCTGGGGGCCATCTTGCCTGTGGGCATGTGAAACCCACAGGCACTTTAGATGGCCCAGCATGCACCGCCGTTACTCGCGCGTGCGCAGTAACGGCAAGTGCAGCTCACGTTCTCCGAAATCTCACGAGATGTCGGCACATCTGCCGACATCTCGCGAGATTTCGGAAGATGTGCCCGAAATCTCGCGAGATTTTGGAAGATGCCAGCACAGGCTCCTGGGATCAATGACACCAGATCCCAGGAGACAGTGCGTCGTGACGAGGATCCCGGCACAGACCCCGCCCACCCCCGAAGAGACAGAAGACAGGAAGTCATCGATTACAAGGTAAGTGAAAAAAAAAAAAACACATTTCATTTAGTACTCTTTGCCTGATTTGGAAGGCAAAGAGATTTACTAAATAAAATGTGTGCAGAACCGCTTTAATAAAGCCATGTTATCACATGATCGTGAAACATTGTGGTTTCAGTTAAATTGTGGGGGACCAGCATTGTCACCGATTGTTGTGGACTCCAAAATAAAAAAGGTAGATTGTTACCTGAGCACATGGGTATTGTTTTGAGGAATGTTAACCACTTGACCTTCTGAAGACCTAAACCCCCCCCCCCCCCTATGACTAGGTAGTTTTTTTTTTGCGATACCGCGCTGCGTTACTTTAACTGACAATTGAGCGGTCGTGCGACACTGTACCGAAATAAAAAAAAATTTTGCGCTATAAAGAAAGACCAACAACTTTCTGCTGTAAAACATATCCAATAAAAACATTTCTTTATATAATTTAGGCCAATATGTGTTCTGCTACATATTTTTGGTAAAAAAAATAAAAAATCCTAATAAGCTTTTATTGAATGGTTTGAGCATAAGTTATAGCATCTACAAACTATGTGATATTTTTATTTTTACTAGTAATGGCGGCGATCTGCGACTTATAGCGAGACTGCGATATTGCAGTATACATTCTGACATTAACACTTTTTTTGGGGACCAGTGACACTAATACAGTCATCAGTGCTAAAAATATGCACTGTCACTATACGAACGACACTGGCTGGGAAGGGTTTAACATCTAGGGCAATCAAAAGATTAACTGTGTGCCTAACTAGTGTTTTACTATACTGTGTGAGGTGATTTTACTAGGGAAAGAGATGGAATGTATTCCCTGCTTTGCAGTGACACAAATTTCACCCCTTTTCTCCTGTCAAACTGGCGATCTGCTTTATTTACATAGTCAGATCGCAGTTCTGTCTCTCTGCCCAACGATCAGCAGGTGCCAGAGGACATCGGGTAGTGTGAAACTGCCGATTGGCTTCCGCTGTGTGCAATCACAACGGAAGCAAGCCGGCGGTGCACATGCGTGCCCCCTAACCGGAAGTGTTGGATACGCATATATACGTGATTCGGTGCACAGGTGCCGCCCTGTAGTAGTAAAACTGCTACAGGGTGGACCTTAAGTGGTTAATATAAAGATCGCAGGCAGTAAATTGTTAAGTGAACTTGACATAATAGACTTCTGAATAGATCCTATAGCCTTCACTATGTTGCTCTATTTTTGTGTTACAGTCTATTTTTGTCAGAAGTGGTACCTGGACAGACTGGCGAAGTTTGTGAATAGCCTTTTGTAAATGTTGCTCTTTGGGGTTAGCAGTAATATAGGACAGATCTCCAAAAGACACCATGGGAATTCCAGCAGTATATTCTGATCTCCAGCGAAGGTTACTGGCTGCAATGAAAGTACCAGGTTTTGCAAGTTCCTCCAGGGAGAGCTGGGACAGGTCTGTCCAGAACTTAACGACTACAATGTCATGGGCTTCATCAGACAAGTACACAATAGGAGCAGCACCTGTAAAACACAATTTATCACATATGAAACACTTTCTGCTTTATCTGGCATTCCGCATCTGTGCATTTACAATGCGTCAGGCTTTTTCAAGTGTTTCCAGTCTTTGGTTTGTACCTATTTTTTGGTGTATGGATATCACCAAGCCCACAATGTCGACTTCACCATACCCCGTTTTAAAATTGGGCTCCACAAGCTGGCTGAAGTCGGTCACTTGCCTCTCTGTGTAAATCTGTTCCAGGACATCCTGTGAGGGCTGACAAATACACATTGATAAGAGCAGACTTACGGTAAATAGTAAGACATAAATTATCTCTGGCCATTTAAATCAGGTGCTAAATACAGTGATTTTTTTTTTTTTTAAGTAAAACAGCATTTTCTAAACAAACATAAAATTTGTTACCTGAAAAGCCAATAGGATTTTTGAACTCACCATAAAATCTTTTTCTTGAAGTCCCTTGAAAAAAAAACGTCAGGCCAGCCCAGGGTCTCCCCTCCCACTACCAGCAAGCCTCAGTTTGTAGCAAAGCAGTACCCAGAGCACGTCAAACATGAAGCCATAATCAGGCAGCAACCTGCAAAATCTGCAGCCTCCTCTGTGGCTCGAACATCCCCTTTGTAAGGCTGGGTTCACACCTATGCAGATTTCTCCACATCCAATTCGCATAGGAGAATGCGACTGGCTCTCTATGGAGCCAGTTCACATATCTCTGCAGCAGGTCCGGTACAATTTGCTGGAAAAACTGTGCTTTTTTGGTCCATTTCAGCCCAAAATTTGTGCTGAAATCAGACCTGAAACGGTGAACCAGCACACACCGGACCCCTGCTGTGCGACGAATCCGAACAATGGTGTGAACCCAGCCTTAAGTTTTGTCAAAGTATTAAGACCAGGTAGCAGCTTACAAACTTAAAAAGGTACCGAAGCCTGATGATTAATAGCCCAGGAAGTACAAATACTCCTGGCAGAATGAGTGGTCACTGAAAACGATGGAACTTTACTTTTCAGCCCATAAGCTTGAGAAATATGCTGACTGATCCATCAAGAAATGGTAGACTTAGAAGCTGTGCAACCCTTCTTCCGCCCTCGGGATGCACAAAGAGGGAATCGGAAAGATAAATTGCAGCAGTCCATTTCAGGTAACACCTGATAGCACAAACCACATTGAAGATTTGAAGAGCCTTGCCCCCAGGCATCTGACGATTTGGAGAGCAAGATGATGCCCTGGTTGAGATGGAATGAAGAAACCACTTAAGGGAAAAAAACGATGGCTGAGGCCGTAGAACCACCTTGTCACAGTGGAGCACCAGAAACAGTTCCGTATAGGAAAAAAGCGTCAAATTACGAATCTCTTTGAGCCAAAGTCATGGCAACCATAAAAAAACTTAAATAAATATTCTGGAGTTCAAACTGAGATTTCTGCATTACAGAAAGTATCAAGGCCCCACAGAGTGTGACACCTTGCACAAAGAAACACACCAAAGAATATGTAGCAGTCTCTGAAAAAGGACCACCAAGGCCAAACTCTGACCCTTGATCATACTCAAGGCCAGTCCCAGATTGACTCCAGACTAGGGAAAAGTCAGGATGTGACCCATAACATATTTGCAAGAATGAAATCCCCTAACCTCACGCCAAATAAAATGAGAGTTCTGTTCTAAATATTCCTTGAGGTCGCCTTCCTAGCCTTCAGTAGGGTAGGAATGTCTGAATCAGACTCCCCTGTCTCTCAATACACTGGCCTCAACAGTCATGCAAAGACTAGACCTTTAGAACCTTCTGCTCTCTAGGTCCCTCATCACCTTCTCCCATGCTCTCCTCCAGGACTTTTCCAGGGTCTCTCCAATTCTATTAGTTTTAGATGAGACGATCCCTGAAAACCCTCTTCAAAGAAGCCTATCCTACCCACACCTAACAACTATAGTTACATTTTCTTAATCTGATCATCCCCCACAGTTATTACCCTTTGTTCTACTTGGCCCTCCCTTCTAGATTGTAAGCTCTAATGAGCAGGGCCCTCTGATTCCTCCTGTATTTAATTGTATTGTCTGCCCCCATGAGAGAAAACAGGAACCACCGCTTCAAGGCCTCTCCTCTATGAATAAGCACTAATTTCGGTGCAAAACGCGTCAGCTATTTTTGTGTACCCCTCGTTGCCGTGGATTGTTTTATTTTGATGTGATCTTTTTGCTAATAAAAAGCACAGGATTTTAAGTTTTCTCCCGGTGTGCGGCTGTCCAGAGTCTCTTTTCACCACTACCTATTATCTTCCCCCATAGTTGTAAAGTGCTGCACAAACTGTTGGGTTATATAAATCCTGTATAATAGTAATAAACAGATCCCAAAGATGAATATAACATGTATTAACATGTATTAACATCAAGCCTAGTAATAGTGGCACAGAGCACCAGTATCTCAGTTAAATCCCAGCCACACAGTTGTGTGCAACCAAATGGGGAAAGGCCCTGTATTAAAAAGAGGAAGTAAACCCTGATGGGTTTTATTTCCTCTTTGTTGCCCTGCAAAGGTAAAGCATAATGGGCTACTATGCATCACAGAACTAGGGCTCTCTGAGTGGCCGGAGTCGCGTGACGTCACTCCCGCACATGCACGCAGGAGCCACCAATCATGGCATGACCCCAGCTTGAAACGGCACAGCGTGCCCTTTTGAAAAGTGAAAGTGGTCTGTAAGGGTTTACAACTACTTTAAACACAATAGTGAAAAAAAAAAAAAAAAGGATACGGGAGAGCAGGAAGAGCATGGAGAAAGAGAGAGAAGTGGAAGAGGGTAGTAAAAGACATCCACCTGTATCAGGATGACACCAAACTCCGAAGTCGCCATCCACAAACAGCCTCAATAAATTTAGGGAAACGTCAGGTTGAAGGAGCTTTTAAGAGATCCCACAATTCCCAGACACGATCATGAACATCAAGGGAGTCATTTAGCGAAGCAGTCAAGTATTCCATCTGCTTCACATCTTGGATCCTAGAGTAAGGATGAGCTCCGGCGTGTTCGCGCAGCCCACGTGCAGAGCCCGCCAGGAAGTCGGCACTGTGCTAATCACAGGCAGTGAGACTAACAATAGATGAAAGTCTAGAATGGACATGAGGCCTAACACACCTAGAGTACATACCCCTCTGTTAATAAGTCTCACCTGCAGCTGCTGGAACTGTGTCTTCTTCGTAGCGGTTAGCTGCACAGCTGCAGTGTCTGCTTTGCATTTTGAGTGGGAAGTGGCCAACTGATATATCTTGAAGCGACATCCCTCTTTTAGAAGGGAGACTACATCAGGTAAAGGGCGCCATATGTTGAGTATATAGGCTATTGAAAGGAGAGGTGAAAATAAAATATTTTAGAGATAGGACTGCCTCAGTTTTTTCACTGAACATTGCAAATTTTAGGCCTAGAGAGAAGACTGATGTGAGCAACACAGATAGTTCCGATTGAGGCACCTTAATAGCTACCGTATTTATCGGCGTATAACACGCACTTTTTCCCACTGTCTGTGACCCAAAAAAATAGCGAGCGCCGCCAAAAATAACCGAGCGCCACCGAAAAAGACAGAGCGCCGATGAAAAAGACCGAGCGCCGACGAAAAAGACCGAGCCGACTGCTCGGCTCCACTCGCAGTCCTGCCTCCCTGCTGTTCCTGGAGCGAGCGCTGCCGAAAAAGACCGAGCCGACTGTACTGTGTACTCGGCTCGGCTCCACTCGCAGTCCCGCCCAGCAGGGAGGCGGGACTGCGAGCGGAGCCGAGCAGTCGGCTCGGTTTTTTTCGTCGGCGCTCTGTATTTTTCAGCGGGACTGCGAGCGGAGCCGAGCAGTCGGCACGGTCTTTTTCGCCGGCGCTCGCTCGGTCTGTCTCAGCGGCAGGAAATTTGAACTTGGGCAAGGCTGCAAATGACGCTGGGCAAGCTGCAAATGACAATGGCAAGCTGCAAATGACACTGGCAAGCTGCAAATGACACTGGGCAATCTGTAAATTATACTGGCAAGCTGCAAATAGACGCTGGGCAAGCTGCAAATGACACTGATCATTCTGCAATGATGGACAAGGCTGCAGATGCACACTGATAAGGCTGCATTGATGGGCATTTAAATGTAAGGTTTTTTTTCCTTAAACTTCCCTCCTAAAACTTTTTTTCCTTAAAATGCCATCCTAAACTTGGGGTGCGTGTTATACGGCGATAAATACGGTAATGCCTGCATACAGATTCTTACTTTCAGTTCCACATGTATAGAGTTCAACACAAAGTTTGTGGGGAATCTTATATAACACCATACTATTCTGGCAAATCCACAATTCCAAATTGACATTTCTTAATTAACTGTTCTAGTAGAATTCCATATGCATAAATGTAATCCTGAATGAATGAATGAATAATTTGTATAGCGCTAACAATGCGAACTGAATCGCCTCAAGTATCCTACTTATACCCTTATAGATCTGAATAGTAGGACCTGTTCTACACTAAAATACCTCCAAAGCATTCAAAATTAAAAACTTACAAGTAAAAGGCACAGCTGCTGCCAGCTCAGATATAAATCACAGATCAGAGCTAATTACTGCACAGTCCCTTTACTGTATGCCCGCTAGGCTGGGATCAAGGTGCAGGAGACGCCTCTCTATGCCTATGAGCACAGAAGACAGGATTAAGTCTGTGCTGTACTATGAGCAGGAAACTTGATTGATTGCTGGGTTGTTATGAAGGCAGTTACTGTTTCCAACACTGATGAATGACACTAAGTGTGTTTTAGGGGTTCCTGGGTTAAAACTACTTACTAAAAAAGCACATGCACATCAGCAACACTATGTAGAGATCATAATAAGTTTTAACTGTTTCACTATTTACCAATAAGATTATTTTTAGCAAATAAATAGGACTATAATATATCATATAAATGTAAAATAAATAACAAGTCCTCTGTTTAAGCTGACCTGAAGTTGGATCTTGCTCCTTGTAATCCACAATCCGCATTTTCCATACAGGCGTCACCTCTCTTCTTGTGCACCCTCCAGACCCTTGCTCAGTAGATTCGATGGCTTTCCTAAATTCTGCCTGGATTAGATCTCGTTTCTTATCATTAATAAACTGTCTGTAATGATTCAGGACACGCAGTTGCTCACCGCTCATACATGACTGAAAACAGAAGAAATTATTATAAATTAACACACTAAAACCTAGTGAGGCAAATTTTAATTTAGGAAAGAAAAAAAGCCAACTATCCTTTCAGTATATATGACCATTTACCTGCCTTTCTCAGCCGGGGCGCCATGTCAAAAAATATCGAAAAATTGCCTCAACTAAACCTTACGTTTAGTCCCTACAGAGAGGAAGAGGATATATCCCTGTCTACCAAATCATGTATTTGTAATAAATACCAAGGGTCTGGTTATAAGATCCGAACACGTTGATCCTGGACGCCCCAGTCACTTCAATGATTCTTTCCAGATGCCTCCCCTTCTTGATGGAGATGTGGACAGGGTACCGGGGATATCCTCCATATCATCTGGTCATGGCCAAAACTTGCTAGATTCTAGTCACACTATCATCCAACAAATCATTGACCATTCTGTTACGAAAACCTCAGAATTTTTTCTGCTCCACCACAATACTCTCCAGACTAGTAGTTAGTTAGACCCAGTGCTTCAGATGTGTATATGGCTGTGTATGGCCTCAGACACCACTGCTCTGGACATGCACCCTGACATTTCAGAGGTTTCACACCTATGTGACCACACATGACTTCAGCGTTAAGTAGTTTGTAACACAGAGTACATTAATTGGTCCATTAATTGGTAAGACAGAGTTCTTTGCCTTACAAACTACTGAACCCGGTGTTGAACACAGAGTTCAGTAGTTTGTAAGGCAGAGTTATTTCGCTACAGGACTCTGAACTCAGTGCTACAAACTACTGACCACTGAACTCCTCCTCACAAACTACATTTTAGGTCTTGTTGATACCAGGTGTGGTGCAGGAACACGTGCAAAATTGCACATTTTTGCGCACCGCACAGAAACGCACTGCCTTTTGCAGATTCGCACAGGTGCCATTAATTCTTAATGGTACACCAACACATCTAGCAAATATGCGAGCGCTTAAAAAATCATGCTGGCACCTCTTTTGTGTGTTTCACAAGCATATGGCAGCCCGTTGAAAAATGCAGCACGTAAGAACATGCAAAACAAAAAAAAGGCGCATGCTCGGACACTCCTAATGAGTGTCCACAATTCTAAAGGGTGCTTGAGAAAAGGTTAAGAAAAACACTGCCATAGACATTAGAAGGTGGTCAGACCATCTTTAGCACATCCCTAGCACTTAAAAAGGGTTCATGTTGAGGCCTATTGAGAATCGCTTTACAGTCACCTGCAGCGCTGGTACAGGCAGGAAAAGCAAATAATAATCAGGCAAGGTTTACTAGCCTAATTTTGCCCAAATAAGCCTAGGCAGGTAATGCCTGAAGGTACTTCATCCTTGCCAAGTGAGGAGACTCATCTAATGTCTATAGGCACAGTGAAAAAAAAACACACACGGCAGCCATTGCTGATCTCCTTCAAAATTATACTATTTCCTGGCTGGATTAAAAACTTTTAAATGCTGCATGCACGTAGATTAGAGAACTATTATCTGCATACTTATTCCACCCTGGTGACAAAGTACTTAGGCCATTAGATTAGCATGACAGCCAGGCAACTAGCATAATCAGAATTTAATATTCTTTTAGTATAGGTTTCCCTCAATCTTTGGACTATGGAAGAAAGCCAAAACTGTTAATGAAATGCCAATAAGAGATTATTAATGCCAATGAGACGTTAACATTTTTGCAAAAACTAAAAAACGGCTATAGTTAAGCAGTTTATTTACAAAAAAAAAAAAACTAAAAAAAAATAGTTATTTTTTTTCAACAAAAAAAGAGAACACAACCAGACAATAGAAAAGCGCACAGTAAGTGTAATGGTTATGTGGACTGGTCACATTTCATGTTGCCCAGCCTTTACTGCACTATAGCTATTGGAAATTGTTTCTTTTTACAAAGCAGACAGCTCCATGTGTCAATACTACAATATGCATCTCTGCAATCATACCTCTAAGTATCCTGGATCAGGTTCATTCTGAAGGGCCTCATAGATCTCTGCACCATCCTGAAGTGCAGCGATTTGGGTTACACTTAAAGAATTGCGCTTTGTACCTTTTGCTTTCCTTTCGCATGCTAAAGAAAGTAAAATACATATAAACTTGTACTTTGTAATCCACAGTCCACATACGTCTGTAAAAGTTCTTATTTGTCTTATTTCAGGTTATGGTTTTGTTCGCTGTGGTTATTCACATTCAACTGTACTTGTTCTGTAATGTTGGAGATGTTTTGCTACACACCTAAGAACAAGCAGAACTAAAGACATGGCTTGGATAACAGCACAATGTCTTTAAAGTCACCGAACAAGCCCAGTTTAATGTGTGTAAGGTGATACAGAGATGAAAAAAAAAAAATCCTCCTACATAATTTGTACCCATTTATCTTCTCTTCTCTACATCCATTCAAAATGCTGAATTTATAAAGTTGGTCTGAGCTGTCAGAAAACTGTGGAAGGAGAGCTGAAATTACACTCAGCAGAGCTCAGGGAAGATAGCTCTGAGAGCTGATTGGAGGGAACAGGCACACCCCCCTTTCACACAGGAACAGAGCTGAAGCTGTCAATCACAGGCTGTGTGCTGGAAATCCCCATCGCCTTTTTTCTCTTGGTGTCAAGAAAACTTGTCAGACGTGACTTATGCTGATAGCAGAGGAACGGGGCAGCAGACAGAAATTACACTTTGTGCTCTGGACTGAGACAAATACACACTATAGAAGGATATGCTTCATTTATATTTCATGTCTGAGGTTTACAACCCCTTTAACCTTTTGCAGCCCATTAACAGTACAGACATTGCTAGCGGGCGGCACAGCCAGGTACTACAATTTACCTGTACGGGGCGGTGCACATGCACACTGGTGCGCCCCCTGAACAGCCTGGATACCACATGATAGATGTGTGATCACATGACACAGGGTAAAAAAATAGTCATGAATGGAAACCATTCGTGACATCATTGTTTACTTCGGTGTGTGCGATCTGTGATTGGT
Organism: Lithobates sylvaticus; assembly: GCA_028564925.1. Taxonomy (NCBI): domain Eukaryota; kingdom Metazoa; phylum Chordata; class Amphibia; order Anura; family Ranidae; genus Lithobates; species Lithobates sylvaticus. The sequence continues at coordinate 545,913,036 of CM053027.1, read as the reverse complement.
CACCAGTGACCACATGGTACCTGGGCCAACACAACACTTTGTTCCATGTGATAGCTGTGGGCCAAGCACATCATCACAATAGTAAACAATGAGTCATAAATGAAAGCCGCCCATGACAGTTCAAATTATTGATGTTACAGTGATCATCACAATGTGAATAAAAATAAATTGCCGATTACCCACCCTAATAGTATGGTGACAGAAAGAAATTGAATACAAACATTTAAATTACAATTTTTTTTTATTTTTTTCTTTACATACTGTCACCAGCCAGTATCTCCCTGATCACTGTCACTCCACTCATATGATGACGCTGTACTGCACTGGTGACAATTGTGAAAAAAAATGACAACTTCAAAAATACTTGCCATTCTTACTAAATACCTTGGACTGTCTACTTTCCAAAAAGGGTTATTTTGGGGGGGGGGGGGGTATTTGTACTGTCCTGGCCTGGCCTCAAGAAATGAGATAGGCCTTCAGTACATCAGGATTCATCAATTTTACAATATATACATAGTTTGTAGAATCCGTAAGTTTCAAAAAGACTAAATAATATACACCAATTTGGGTTATTTTTTCCAAAGAAATGTAGCAGAACACATTTTGGCCTAAAGTTATGAAGAATTTGTTTGCAAAATTTTATAACAGAAGCTAAGAATCTTTTTTTGTTTTTTTTGTTTTTGGGGTGTTTTGTTTAGAGTATATTGCAAAAAAATGTAAACTCAGTGGTGATTAAATACCACAAAAAGAAAGCTCTATTAGTGTGAAAAAAATTACATACAGTAAATTTCATTTGTGTACAGTGCTGCATGACCAAGCAATTGCCAGTTAAAATAGCACGCTGCTGAATAGAAAACATGCCCTGGTCATGAAGGGGGTAAAACCTTTTGGAGTTCAAGTGGTTAATGAAAAAAATAATACTTTCAGGAAAAATATCGCCTCCATCTGCATAGATCACAGAGATTTTGCTGACAAAGTATTATTTACCAATTCTACAACTTAATTTTACCTCAAACCCGACAGCATTTATTCACTCGATCATCAACCATCTTACTTATTGCAGCATTAATAATAACTCATTTCCTATTACATGTAATGCTGGTTCCATACCCTCCTGCTGTTCAAACTCTTGCTGAATCTTCAAAAATAAGGCTTCCATATTTTTTTGCTGTTTCAAAGAATGTCGTTCTGCTTCTCTTTCCTCTGCTCGGTCATTCCGGAATACATATGTGCCGTTGGCCATTTTTTCCATCCACTGAAAATAAAGTTTTTTTTTTTTTTTTTTTTAAATCCTTACATTTCTGGCAACGCATGAAAATTACTGCTCAATAGATTCTATTCAATGCAACAATTGTAGGAACCCCCATCACTGAAAAGGCCAAATAGCCGGTCTTGTAAGCTAATAAATATTTTTTTTTGACTTTGACCCATCAGGTCCGTACGACGTACAGACCTGGCAGTGAAAGGGTTAAAGAGGGTACTTTGGGCTTTACAGATCCCACTGCTATGGCTTGTAATATTTGCTTTAGCAAAATATTGCTTATTATTTGTAATGACAAAGGTACTTATAGCTGTAAATGTCACCTATAATGTATTTATGAAGCCAACAGGACTGCTAATTTGCAAATCAGCCGATTTCCTAAACCAGAGCCCTAGAATTATATGGTGTCTGGGCCTGCTATAGGAGCACACTGACAGCTGTCACAATGCTAAAAAGAACAATAGCTAAAAACACTGTTTTCACAATCGATACAATCGTTGTTTACAAGTACACATTAAATAAAAGAAAAAGGGTAATCTAAATGAAGGACAGCAAGGAAAGCCTGCTTGGAAGTATTGCTAACAAAAACCTCAGCCATCTGATATGGGAGAAGTCAATGCTCTCATCACTCATTACTGATGTGTAAATAATGGGCTTCTTTCTGCACATCTGAAAAAATTACCACAACAATGATGTGATCAAGGAGTCTAGATCAAAATCTATTCTATGATGAAGGCATAGGCCGAAACGCGTCAGCATTTTGGATTCTGTTACTGCTATTATGCTCAAATAAAAAAATTTCCATGAAGAAGCTGTCGAGTTGCCAGCTTGTAATTGCTAAGAGTGCTATCTCCTGTACCCTTAGAAGACTACATAATATTAATTTGCAATAAGCTATAAAAAAATATAACCACTATATGTTTATTTTAAATCCCAGGCTTACCTGTATAGGGTAGATCCTTTGTATGACAATGTCAACGCACCCCGCATTGCCACCTTCGGCAAAAAGGGATGATAGAGGAACGCAGAAAGGTCTGGGGTCACAGAAGTACCCAAGCTTTGTATACCAGCGAGCAGGACGAGTACTGTTGGCTGCAAGCTTAGGGAAAAAAAAAAAAGATAATTTAGTAAAACCTAAAGTCTTAAACACATTTAAGAACACTGCTCCCTTGTGTATACATAAAGTTCACTGTGTACCATTTGCTCACTGCTTATGATAATCTGCATGCATAATTAAGCAATGAGTATCAGGAAAAGAAAATTTCTGTATTTCTGGTCAAACAAAGCACACGTGATGACTTTTGCTACTTTGTATAATTATCTGGAAATAGTGTGTGGCTGACAAAAGGAAATAATCATTTAAAAGGAGAAGTCCAGCCTGAGCTCGTTTGGCTGGGCTTCTCCTATGGGTCACAGGAGTACAATTCGTTTTTCACTCCTGTGACCCATTTTCAGCCCAGAGCGGACTGTAATGACGTCACCAAAATCAGTCCAGGCACCGCGACATCCCGACAATGGGAATCTGGATCCGCCAGGTGCCTGGACTGACACCCCCACTCCCCACACCTCCACAGCTCAGCGCTCCAGTGAGTGAGGAGGAGCAGAGTGGAGAGTCACCGATTGACAGTCAGCAGGTCCCTGCTCGGGGAGCTGTGAGAACCGAGCCATCGGCAGTGTTCGATCGCTCGGTTCTCGAGCCATCGGCAGTGTTCGATCGCTCGGTTCTCAGTGTAGAAGCGCCAGGGGGACAGATGCAGCATTGCACTGATTCTGCATCCACTTAAGTACGATGGGAGGAAAAAACCCCAAACCCATACTTCTCTTTTAACTGAAGTAAGAGTTCAGGAGGGAACCAGAGAGCATGGATGTCTACTGACCAATAAAAGAAAGGCCTTGAACAGATTTATTCGGCCCAGCTGTCCCATCCTATCAGATTTGTAAAGACCCTCAGATAAATCCAATTTCTCACTGTGTGAACGGAAAAGCATGGAACACTGGAAGAAAAATAAGAGAAGCCTAATCTTTTTTATGCCACAATTTTTTACTTGATATGCAATTAGGAAGTTTATCCAGGAACATCTAGAATGGAGAGGATGATTTATGAAAACTGGAGCTGATGCCCATAGCAAACTGACAGGTTCCATTTTTTATTTATATGAACAAAATATGAAACAAGGAATCTGATTGGCTGTTGTGTACAACTGAATTTTTGCTCCATTTTATTTTATATCTTCCCTGTCCAAATTTAACTTACAGTGACCAAAGCCTTCCGCTGTCATGGAGATGAAGTGTGGAATTATTTTGAATGGTCTTAGAGGCATTCTTTACAATGTATGTCCATTGTTTTTATGAAACATAATATACAGAGGTTAAATTCATAAAGATCTTTAGATTTTTCTCAGTTACGGACGTTCAAAAAAAAATGCAGTAAAGAACCATTTCTACCTTCAACATAAGAGATTCCGGAGCTTCCAGCGGAGTGCATGCCTCTTCTGAACCCACTAATTCTGCCCCATGTATTATTATTTTCTGACCAACGAAAAACCGCCTTCTGTAGAGCAGTGCAGTTAGCGAAGTGTCCAACAAAGCCTTGATTCCATACCAGCCATCGGTCACCTCTATGACAGCAGAACCTTGCTTAGGATCTTTGGGCTCACTCTTATCATTGCCTCCCCAGGAAATGACTTTAGAAACACAAAGCACAAGGGTCTTAGCTGCTGTGTCATCTCTCTCCATGATCCTCTTGAGAGCTGATCTCCGGCTTTTATCAATTTCCACTTCATACCTTAGAAGAGAACATTTCTCAGTTGTACTGTTATTTGTAATTAGAGATGGCATATTCATGTTATCATAAATCAAATTTATGTCAGTTTCACGCAAATCTGCCTAACTCTACTGCTTGGCTGCAGGCATTAATCCCTGAGAATTACAGCCAAAGCTCATGACTGAACCTGGAATATAACTGTTTGTTGTGGGTGACACAGAAGATTCCTTCCTCCAGGAACCAATTATCTCAAGAAAAAGCTGTTCGCCATGCACTTCCTTTGAAAGAAGGGAACCCCACCAAAGACAATGTAGCTAGGCGGTTAGTCATTTAACTGAAGGACTCCAAAGGATTTACTAGTAAACAGACAGATAACATAATACTGACCTGTATTTGAGCTGTAACAGAACTCGCTCTGGTGTCAGACATCTTCCTGCAAACTGTTCAGGGAACATGACCTCCATTGCAGCCAGTTTCCATACAATCCACCTATAGTGATTGTACACCCATTCTGAGGAGATCAGTTTTGGATCCACGCCTGTGGTGTCACATAGAGCTCTGTTGGGAGATGTCATTTTTAGCACAATGCACAGAAAAAGCGTTAAACGCTTAACTAAACCTTTCTTCCCATCTCCAGCAACCACACAGAGTGAGGAAAAAGGCAGAGTGACAGAAAACTGGCAGCGGTTCAATCCCTTCTCTAGGATAATGTTTTATTATAAATCATTATTACTTGAGAATATTGGGAACAGCACAAGGGCTGATCTTCAAACCATGTATACTGTATTTTGGCAAATAAACTAAAATTTGTCAAATTAAGGGATTTGTCGTGTTGTGTCTTGAGTAAGTCCATCTAAACCAGGGGTCTCAAACTGGCGGCCCTCCAGCTGTTGCAAAACTACAAGTCCCATCATGCCTCTGCCTGTGGGAGTCATGCTTGTAACTGTCAGCCTTGCAATGCCTCATGGGAGTTGTAGTTTTGCAACAGCTGGAGGGCCGCCAGTTTGAGACCCCTGATCTAAACCCTCAGAGCAAGACATTTATCTGAAGGGAGGATAACCCTCACCTGGATGGTGTCCAGGGTCAGGCCTAAATATAGCAACTGCTGAGTTGGGACGAATGCGAACCTTTGTAAATTTAAAACCCATCCAAACCTACTCAGTGTGTGTATGTGAGAACCATTGGTCTCCAGTTATGAAACAGATTACTCCCTTATAAGCAAGTCATTCAGGTACCCTATTACATGGATACCCTAGGTACACAGGAGTCCCAGAGCATGGTCCTAGGACATTGGTGAACACCCCAGAAGCTATGAACAGGCAAAACGGCAGAGTTTACAGACTGAAAGTTACAGTCCTTCTCTGCAAAACACAGAAAGCTTTGGTCAGGTACAAAGATCGGAGCATGCAGCTAAGCAGCCTTGATATCCACTGATGCCAGGAAATCTCCCTGCTGGAGGGAGACCACCATGGGCTGCACCAATTCTATTATGAGCTTGGAGAAACTTGTTGAGACTACTGAGATCCAGAATGGGTTGAACATCAAGGTTTGGTTTCAGTACCCTGAAGAGGCTCAAGTAGAAGAAAACTTTTGCCCCCTGGAACCAGAATGATCACTCATTGAAACAGAATATGATGCAAAGAAACATTTGAAAGCATTAAGCGCTGAGGGGGATAGCTTGGAAAATCTGCAGCCTCCCCCTTCCAAACTTCAACCTAAGCCTGCAAATGTACCACCACCTGGTTAAGTGGGGGTGCCCCTAGGACTTGTCACTAGTAAAAAAAACTGAAGCCTTGCCTAGCTGGGAAAGGGGGGGGGGGGGGGTTACCTAGGAAGGGATTTTCTTGTCCTTTTTTTGGCATTGTCCAAGCATGTTAAGGTGGCAGCATAACTCTATTGTAATAGATATGAAGATACCCTGTTGTCTTACCATGTGCAAGAAAATAAATGATCTACTATAAACACCGGGGGAAGTTCAATAAAGCATTTGTGCTACTGTTCATGCAGTATGGCCCTTTTAAAACATTGTGCGCCAGATTCAAAAAGCCCTGCCGCCAGTTTCCGTAGCTTTACTGAAAACGTGCAGCAGATTCAGATAGTTCCTAATAATGCCACTTTTACAAAATGGTACTATGGCTGCACTAAATTCAAGAGGAATTACCTTCAGTGGTATTTAAGAAACTCTAAACTGGAATACAGATACAGGCAGACAGTGCCAGTCTCTGTATGATGCTGTGTAGCAGAGTGGCATGTTTGCCACAGCTACCCCCTCTCCTCCCCACCTGTCAACAGCTGTCAAGGACATGGTCAGCTTCACAGCCAACAGGTTCATAGCAACCAGTGATACTGACAGTGGGCGCAGTCTGATAGGGAAGCTAAGGAACTAGTTTTCTCCCTGTGGCTGATATCAGGCAGTGGGCAGATTCTATAGCCAATAGCAGGCTCTTTATTGTCTGTAGATCTGTCCACTGCTGAATACAAGTGGAGCAGACCTAACAGAGAACTAGTGTCTCTGAATCCCCATCAGGCTCCGCCAAACCAACTCCAAAACTCCTCAAGCACTGCGCTGTGTGACAGACATGCGGTGCTTACCTCTAAATTATGTACCCATTTAAAACTGTAAATCTGTCGCCCACATTGACATTTACTGTGTGGAAGTATGATAGAATTCTGAAAAGTGTTGTAGATGCTGTTTATGAACTCCCTAGAATGTATGTACCCTTTTTTGGTGTTTAACATACTGGAATATTCCTTTTACAGTGTATGCTTATTTATTATAACAAGTGTAAAAGCAAATATTACATTTTAAACATGCTACCCTTCCACTGAATTTAAGCATTCCAGAAAAAGTGCCTATCTGATATCCATCATAGGTTTGGGTTTTCACATCAATCCAACATGGAAAGAAGTGAAACACAGCATTACCTGTAGAACTCCTCCCTGCCAGCAGTCAGTTTATCAGAAGGTATCAGCCAGCCACCATCTGCGATCTGCACTCCACCACCAGACAGACAGCTCTTTGTAAAATAATCCAGACAATGGAAGTCAAAAGTCTTGGCTGTCTCACTGTCGATTCCAATGTGGTTTTTCAAAACGCCAAACCTGTACAACTGAATAAAATATCACAAAAATTGTCTTTATAGTCAATAGATAGAGAATATTTATTTATTACACATACACACACACACACACACACACACACACACACACACACACACACACACACACACACAGTACTGCCAAACTGCTACTAAGGTGAGGCTGTGGAAGAGTTTCATGTCACATGTCATACACCATGGGAAGAATGAGCACAGCAGCAAGACATAAGGTAGTTAATAATACTGCATCAGAAAGCTCACAGATGTTCTGCCTGCTCCAGCTTTTTGACACTCCTAAGGAAAAAATATCACTGAAATTCTCCTGGAAAATTAGTGCCCCCCCCCCCCCCCCCCCCAAGTGCCCCCTTCTCCCCCCCCCCCCCCCACCCCCGCCCCCCCTCCCCCCGCCCCCCCCCAGGCCCCCCACCCTCACCTGGCCCCCCCCCCCCCCCCACACATCCCCCCTGCCCCCGCGCCCCCCCCCCCAGCCCCCTGGCCCCCCCGCCCCCCTCCCCCCCCCCCCCCCCCAATTTAGGGTTAAGACTATACCTGTTCCATTGGGTACATTGTAGGCAGCTTCCCTTGTACTGCTGAAACCAGTGGAATTCTGTCCGTAGAAGAGGCTTTTAGTCCATACAATGATCCAGAATATGGTTTAATGTTCTGCCTTTGTTTCTTTCGTACTCTCATTTCCTGCAGGTCTCTGGCACAATGTAGGCTTGCAAGCAATTGGGAAACATCTTGTAACAGAGAAAAAAAGATAGAGACCATTCAGTAAAACAGGACATTTGTACTTGTCATAAACCCGTTGTCAATGGAAGGGCAGCATAACCTGAGTTACAGAAGGATTGAACACTGGCAAATAAACTGTAGGTCAGCTCAGAAAACGTGTCCCTCACTACCAGCATGCCTTGGTTTTATAGCAAAGCAGTAGAAAGGACATAATCATGAACATAGAATGATGGGACCTGCGTCCCTCAATGGACTCCAAAAAGATGAATTTATGGGGAGTACAAAAATCCTATTTTCTTCCCTATCTAATGAGGGACACAGAAACTCCTTTACCTTTGGTAAGACCAAAAATGTCTAACAAAGGGGTGGGTAAAACCAGACAAAAGCTAATAGGCCCAAGAAAACTGAAAATTTTGAATTGCCTGCAGCTTACAGTGTATTCCACTGTTGCAGTAGAACATCTACTTTTTATTTGTTACATGTCTCCATTCACATAGCAGAACTAAAAAAAAAAGTTGCAGCATACCTCTTTAGATGGTTTATTCTGGATGCTCCAGCAAGGAAAACTGCTACTATAGTTCTCTTTGTTTGTAAGGGGGCTTGGCAGCTGTGTTTGCCATAATCAAGCTTGTCTGTACTGAGCAGGTAGATCTTAATTATCAACTGTAACTAGATTTGAACACTGTGTCCTAACAAAGGGTTAAAAACTGCCCTCCTGCATTGTATGTTAATGAGGACAGTCCTTGGGACAGATTGACTATAATAGCGGCCAAACATACTGTACATCAAAATTCGGCCAGTTCAGCAGTGACCATCAGGATTTGGTCTACGTATGGGCAGACTGGTTGTACATTAGCCTGTCAATTTTTTTCCCAAACGATCAGTGCCACTGGCAACACTGAACAGTGTTCTGATGGCGAGGCAGGCTTATCGCTGTAAGAACAAAATAGAACAGCGTGAGCGATTCAGGAATCGTTTTTTTTGCATTCAACTCACTGGTTGAAAGAAACAACTCAATGGTTGAATGAATTAAACCCCCCAAAAAAAAAGAAGAGGAGGAGGATTAAGTTATGGCCAGCTTTACAAAAAAACTTAGAGAGACAACCATGACACCTCCTCCTGAGAAACATCTAAAAAAGGACGATATATTTCTATAAAATAATTATTTTTAGGGATGCTGTGTGAATAGAACACAAAACACATAGCTGTGTTTTCTCAATTCTGACTGCAAAGTGGAAATACACTTTAAGGGTCGCTAAAAAGGACTTTTCGCCCAAATCTGGCATAAGATGAGGCAGAAACGTCTACAAGACAGAACATAAAGAATTTGTGAACAGCAGACCAAGTGACATCCTTGCAAACCTGGGAAAAAAAATTACTGGATGCTGAAAAGTCAAAAGAAGTACTCATACATCTAGTAAAGTGTGACTTGCCAGGAAAGGGTGGAACCCAATCCTTGAGACCATAAGCTTAGATGATGGTCTGCCTGCGTCACCCAAAAATGGTGGAATGAGAAGCAGCTGCACTCTTACAGGTTCCATACTGAAAGAAGTTGTGGGTGAGAGACTTTCACAGCCCTAACCTCACCCAGACAATGAAAGACAATTTCCTTCTGATGGACTGGGAGCCAGACAGAGGGACGACGGGAAGAAAAGGGTCTTGGTTAAGGTAAAAGACAAACTACCCTAGGAAAGAAGGTATCCCTAGGCCCAAACACTGCCTAGTCCTCATGCAAAACCAAAAAGGGTTCCCTAAAGCAGGGGTCTCAAACTGGCGGCCCTCCAGCTGTTGAAAAACTACAAGTCCCATGAGGCATTGCAAGGCTGACAGTTACAAGCATGACTCCCACAGGCAGAGGCATAATGGGACTTGTTGTTTCGCAACAGCTGGAGGGCCGTCATTTTGAGACCCCTGCCCTAAAGGATAAGGCCACTAGTTTAGACACTTGCATCCCAAAGATGATGGCTACAAGATACACCAACTTGTGGGTGAGCGTTAAAAAAATTGAATATCTAATGGGATTCAACAGCAGTTTCTGAAGTGCTAAGAGAACCAGATTCACATCCCACTGCGTCACAGGGGAATGAATGGGGGAGCTACATGGAAGGCCCCTGCACAAAGGTTTCAATCAAAAAGTGAGAAGCCAACAGTCTCTGAAACCAAAGAGAAACGGACAGAAACCTGATCAATGAAAGTTAAACGCTGGTCCAGATCTAGCTGTGGGAGACGGTGCATTCGTCCCACACAAACTCCTGGGCTGGAAGCCCTGAGACTCACACCAAGCAAATTATGCTTTTCAAGTCTGATAGACATTGTACGTAGACTTCCTAGCTTTTTTTTTTTTTTTTTTTTTTTTTAAAAGAAATTATTTTTTTTGAACAAATCAAAAATAATCATCATAGTAACATTCTTTAAAATTGCACGACGATATACTTCACAAAAAAGTTTCCAATGTAAATACTAGCCCTGGGCCATACATCATAAACGATAAAACATTTACAAATGTATATAAAAAATTTTTTTTTTTAGGTAAATCTATCTCACTCCACACATTGTGTATAACCTATAGCAGATAACTGAGGGATTTAGTGATAGGAGATGATGGGGGGGGTGAGTGAAGGGATGAAGCGATCAGGTTAAAAGGATAAAAGGAGAAGTCCAGCCTAAGCTCGTTTGGCCGGGCTTCTCCTATGGGTCACGGAGTGCAATTCGTTTTGTGACCCATTTTCAGCAGAGAGCAAACTAAAGTCTGCTCTCTGCTGACGTCACAGGAACCAGTCCAGGCACCACTTCATCCAGACAATGGAAGTCTGGATCGGCCAGGTGCCTGGACTGATACCTGTCTCAGGCTCTCAGCTCTTCATTCCAGAAAAAGAGAAAGCAGTAGTAGTTGGAACATTCATCAATTGCCGACTCGACTATGCTAACTCCCTCTACATAGGACTACCCAAATACCAGATTGCACGCCTACAATTCACCCAAAACACAGCAGCAAGACTAGTCACTGGAAAAAAAAAAACTGGGAATCCATCTCCCCAGCCCTAAGGACCCTTCATTGGCTAACCGTTAAGGGTCTGATCACTTTCAAGACCCTCTGCCTCACCCACAAATGCACACAAGGAAACGCTCCTCAATACCTATGTGATAAAATAAAACACTACACACCCATCCGCAGACTTCGATCAACTAGCCAAAACCTCCTCCTCATCCCTAAATCCTGCTACAAATCCAAGGGACAACGAAGATTCGCAGTCCAAGGACCTCGGCTATGGAACGCTCTACCCACTGACATCCGCATGGAAGAAAACCATGGGGCCTTCAGGAAAAAACTCAAGACCCACCTCTTCTAACAAGCAGGAAGCACAGGACGGATCAAGCACCTTGAGGCGATTCAGTTTGCAGTTGCAGCGCTATACAAGTCTTTCATTCATTCATTCATTCATTCATTCATTCAGTGAGCCGCTGAGAGCCTGAGACGGCCGCTCCCCGCCCCTCCACAGCTTAGCACTCCAGTGAGCATGGAGGAGCAGAGCGATGGGCTGCTGATTGACAGTTTGCAGCTCTCTGCTTGGGGAGCTGGGAGAACCGAGCCATCGGCGATGTTCGAGCGATTGGTTCTCAGTGCAGAGGCGCTGGGGGACAGATGCAGCATCGGACCGATGCTGTACCCACCTAGGTAAGTATGTATCTGAAATAACCCCCAAACCCATACTTCTCTTTTAAATACACTCAAAATCAGTTACATTTTGTTCGGGAGTGAGTCAATCCAATTTGATCAAATTTTATCGAATTTCTTCAGACATGGTCAACTCTCATATGCAATTCTATATAGCGGTAACACAGAATTGACAGATTGCATCCATGAAACAAGTGTAGGGAGCTCCACAAAGATTTCTCTTCTCGCATAAAATAAGGTAAAAGTGAGGCAACCTGTGATGCAACCTGTCCCCTATTATATCTTCTAAGTGACTCCACAATAAGAGAAGAGGAACCAAGGGTACCACCGTTTCACGTCACTCAAAGTTTCGGCCACTGCCTTCCAAAATGGGCGAAGTTTAGGGCAGGACCAGACCACATGCCAAAAAGTGCCAATGACTTCCTAGCTTTTAGTGTCATAGAAATTACAGACTTAGGCCCCTTTCACACGGACGGACCGTCTATCCGTTTTTCTTCCATCCGTCGACGGACGACAATGCATTCCTATGGGCAGACGGATGAACATCCGTCACCATCAGTTAACCTCCGCTTCCGGTTTTATTCGTTTTTTTTAACGTACAAGGCTACGTCCAGATCCGCCAAAACGGATATGTCCGTCAACGTCCGATCCGTTAAGATCCGTTTGCAAGAAAATTGTGTTTATCTGTGAACTCAACCTCTTAAAGGCACAGGCACACATATAAACGGAACAAAACGTATACAAAAACGGATGAAAAAAAACGGACGTAAACGTGTGCATTTACGGATGTAAGCGGATGTTAACGGAATGAAAACGGACATTAACGGAACGGATGACGGATGAAAACGGATGAGACAATGGATAAGAACTGATACGTTTTTTGACGTGCCTAAACTGACTGCGTCCGTGTGAAAGGGGCCTTAGATGTCCTTGTCCCTCAGAACCGGTCAATGGCCATGCCGTTAAAGTTTACCAGGAGTCTTACAATGTTGGAATACCTGTCCTGTTTGCTGTTCAACTTGAAGGCCAGGACACTTGCATCCAGCATCTCCCACCTGTGACAGAGGTCCAGGAACAACTCCAAGTGTAGAGGCCACTCCACTGGGACCAGGCATTTCTGTCTGACAAAGTCTGCCTGCCAATGGTTTATACCTGGAATGTACACAGTCGACAAAGTATGGAACATGAAGCTTTGCCTAGGACAGAATCCACACTATTTTTCAGGTCTAGGCAAGAGTGATGATTGATGTACACCAGCGCTGTGAATCCAGAGCAGATGATCCTCTATTAGATGGTTCAGAGTTGCAGAGACGGCCAAATCGCTCAAAGTTACAGGGTGTTAATCAGAGCATGAGATTCCTCCATTTAGCAAGTCCCCCACACCACCAGGGTGCCCAGGACTCCTTCCCAGCCGAACGTCCATCACCAGGTTCTTCCAAAAGATGGGAAGGACTTACCCAACTCTGGATTCTCAAGCTGCCAGGCTAGGGACAACCTGGTCCTTGGTGATACACAAATTAGTCTGTCCAGGGACCAGATAGATTTGTCCCACAACAACATAATGTTGTAATGTAGGGGTCTGAAGTGAAACTGCACAAATGGAACTGCCTAAAAACAGGCTGCCATCAGGCCTAGGAATAGCAGGAGAGTCAGACCACTCTTGAGCGGGAGAGCTAAAACCTTTTTTTTCTGAACCACTGTTTAACAGTCAAACTTAAAAACTCTCAAACAACCCATGCCAAATGTTTTCTCAACAGGAGAACTTGGTGAACACCTGAGATGCAGACTACAGGTCAAAGGATAGGGCAACAAACTGGTAGTGCAGTGACCCCACATCAAAGTGTTGGGATTACTGATGCACTGGAAATATGGGGACATGCAAGTAAGCGTCTCTGACATCCAGAGAAGCCAAGACTTGAATGAGGACATTCAGAGCTCTGAAATACAAAATTTCGGCAAAACCTGCCTTTGGGCTTGAAAATGATAAACTGGTTGGCAATGACACCTTGATTGGAAGTAAGAAACCAAAGAGGAGGCAGGTAATGCAGCTCCAGTCGATATCCCTAGAAGACCATCTCCCACCCCGACCCCCCCCCCCCCCCCCACAGCACATGAGAAGAAAACTGTCTAAGAGTGCACAAAGTTCCACAAATATTCTCCTACTCTGGAAAGTGGGGACCCAAGGCTGGAAACAGCACTGGTAAAAGTATCAAACTGATGCTCAGGCAGCAGGAATGTACTGAAGATCAAAGTTCAACGTGGGTCTTTTCAAGCAGGACAGCAGTGTGGAAATGCTTCCTCATCACTATGGTTGTAAAGAGTGCAAAGCACAAGCAACATTCCACCCAGGAGATGACTTCAGCACTCAGTTTAATGGTGTTCACCTCTTCCTCTGCAAAACTTGTGGGAATGGGAGAAAAAAATGCTCAACGACCTAAGTAACTGAAGCAGCTTCAGGTGCTCAGCCCTAATCGGCCTATCTACCAAGGAAGTCTTCAGAGAGAAAGCAAGAGGAAATGTCAATTTGCTCTACATGTGAAAAAGCTCACCTTTACCAAAACAAAGTCTGGAAAGCCCCCTATACCCTAAATGTCACTTTCAACCTATACCCACATGTGCTGTCCAGTTGGATCTGGAAGTGGTACTCTAAAATCAGGCTGAGGATGATCGTGCCAGAAAGCTCTCCAAGAGACATAGCTTCATCAGTTATATAAAGAAGAGTCTCAATTGGAGGAAAAAAAAAATGGAAGGAAGAAAACATACACAGCAGAACTGCAGAAAAGTTGTCCACCCTCCTAGCACACTAGTAAGCAACTGCTGATAGTGGGAGTGGTTACCCTTGTCTGGCCTGCAGTTTGATTGCCAATGTCCAACCCTCCTGTAGAAGGCAGAATAACCTGAAAGTTTAAGGCGCCCTGTGTCCCTTAATAGACATGAAAGAAACATGTTTTTATTGCTGGCTGCATCCCTGTTAAAGAGATATTCTCCCTTCGTTACTATTCTGGTGATTTTATTTACTTATGGCAAAATGTACAGAAAGCCCTCCCAAATGAGAACAGAGACCATTAAAGATCTGATTTCCCACTCTATCCAAAACAAAAGACAAAATATAAAAAAATGTTTTTTTATTGCAAACCACACACTTTTTTTTATCCCCACTATTAATAAGAAATATTCTAAGGTAACCAAAATATGCCTACCTGGATCCCAGCTCTGAACACTTTTCATGCTCCAACTTACCCGCACTATTATGTGGTTCTAGGTCATCTTGGTCACTTGTCCATTCCTCAGATGATGTGCCAGTAGCTGGTTTGTAAGAAGGCATGTTGTTCAGTTGCCTTCCATCATCAGAAGCATAAGCAGAATTGTCTGACGAGGACTGTCGAAAAGCAGCAGATCTAGTAATAAGCTGAGATACCTGGGCTTCCTTCTTTCCAGCAGAAAAGCTGAAAGAAATTAAGCATTTTCAATGGATCATCATAAAATAGCCACCAAAGTGTCAGCTAGGTGTCTGATCTGTCTGCCGCAATCCCGCTAAAATCACTGACCACCGCAATTACAAGTAAAAAAAAAAAAAAAAAAAATGCCATAAAAATATCCCCTATTTTGTAGGCGCTATAACATTTGCGCAAAACAATCAATATACACTTATTGGGATTTTTTGAACAAAAATATGTAGCAGAATATATAATCGGCCTAAATTGATGAAGAAAATCAATTTCAATTTTTTTTTTCATTGGATATGCACAACAGACAGTAAAAAATATTGTTTGTTTTTTTTTTCAAAATTAGTTTTTTTTTTTGGTTTATAGCGCAAAAAATAAAAACCGCGGAGGTGATTAAATACCACCAAAAGAAAGATCTACTTGTGGGAAATATTTGGGTATAGCGTCACATGACCTCACAATTGTCAGTTAAAATAATGCAGTGCCGTATCGCAAAAAAAAAATGGCCTAGTCATTAAGGGGTAAAACCTTCCGGGACTAAAGTGGTTAAGAAATATGTTTAATTCATGTTGACGTGTGTTGGTACCAGATGGATTAATAGTTTGATCCTCCCATTTGCGGTGCTTCAGTGGTACAACATTTTAGGACACTGAAATTATACAGCCTTCTTATTCCCAAACTCTAAGCATTCACTGGTTGTCTATTTTTTAATATGCAGAGAAGAATATTTTGAGGTTTTGCTTCAAAACATTACATAGAACCAGCTGGGCTCAACTGCATACAAGCTAATTATTTCTTGAAGTGTTCATATTTCATGTCCAAAGACAAGAGATAATATGCAAGCAAATAACAACATCAGCCCAGCAGAACATTAAATGTGTGAAGTTTCCCAGGGTAATAGAATCATCAGCTGGCAAAACAATGCCAGAGGCTTGAACTCATGTAAGGGTTTGCATTATTTAGATCTAAAAGATATTAACAATGAAAGGGGACTAAATTGCAAATCAGATAGCAGACAAAAATCTTGCAGAAAAGAGATTAAAGAAAGGATTAACCAATATCTATATTATACAGAAAGTATAAAAACAGCGGAAGTTATTTATTTACTTCTACTTTACCTCATAGGATCACAGAATGAGGCCTTTAAAGAAACATTGTATAAAAATTTTCTTCTATCTTTAAAATCACCTACAAAACAGAAAACAATAGAAGGTTTATCATGGGCCAGCTCTAGAATTGCTGGAATTACAAGAACAAATCCAAAAAAAGGATAAGAGCGCAAACAATAAAAGGAGAAACATCACTAAATAGGAACCACAGTCATTTATTATTTTAATGAAAAGCCAGCAGCTACAAATACTAACTTAAAGTGGAGGGCCCACAAAAAAAAAATTAAGTCAGCAGCTACAAATACTGCAGCTGCTGACTTTTAATAATCGGACACTTACCTGTCCCAGGGTCCAGCGATGCGGGGGAACGAGGCCCCCCCTTGTTCCCCGCTCGCGGCGCCGGCATTCTTAATGTGGGCACCCGGCTGTGGCTTCACAGCCAGGCACCCACTGCGCATGCGCAAGCGGCGCCCTGTGCGCCGTGATTCGACGCTCACTCATGACTGTGCGGCGCCTAGGGGAAGTGACGTCAGTGCCTGGCACTGAAGGTGGCAGACTACGAGGGACCCCCTAGCAACAGGCATTTAGGAGGCGAGTAAAACATTTTTTTTTTCCCAATTATTTTTATTTTTTTTATGATTTTTAAGACAATTTTTTTTTCTTTGGTGGCAACACCACTTTAATAAACAGACACTTACCAGCGTAAGGATCTAGTGCCAGCTTTACCCAGGGCCAGTACTTCTCCGGTCTTCAGGTCCCCGGTGCTGCCATCTTGACTGTGGGAAGCTTGCTGTGACTTCCTACTACTTCAAAGCAGCATGCGCAAGATGTGCTGTGCTTTCAGAACATCACTCGGCTTAGTCAATTTTTATCCAGCCATATAAGCAACAAAGTTCTGCCAAGGAACTGCCCCTCTTTGACATGCATCACCTTTTAGGGGCTTAGTAATACATTTCTCCTCTTTGCTCCCTTTTAAATATTTTAACACCTGATGTGTGTATGTATGTTTAACCACTTAAGGACCGAGCCTCTTTCTGAAATTTGTTGTTTACAAGTTAAAAACATTTTTAAAAAACATACGCTTTTAAACGGGCGCAATGTTGAAGCGTGGCATGTTGGATATCAATTTACTTGGCGTAACATTATCTTTCACAATATAAAAAAAAAAAATGGACTAACTTTACTGTTGTATTATTTTTTAATTTTAAAAAAAGTGTATTTAAAAAAAAAAAAAAAGTGCGTTTGTAAGATATGGTGTGACAGAAAGTATTGCAACGACCGCCATTTTATTCTCTAGGATGTTAGAACCCCCAAACATTGGGGGTTTGTTTGGGGGTTCTAACATCCTAGAAAATAAAATGGCAGTCATTGCAATACTTTCTGTCACACCGTATTTGCGCAGCGGTCTTACAAGCGCACTTTTTTTGGGAAAAAATACACTTTTCTTTTATTAAAAATAAGACAACAGTAAAGTTAGCCCAATTTTTTTTTTTATTGTGAAAGATAATGTTACGCCGAGTAAATTGATATCCAACATGCCACGCTTCAACATTGCGCCCGCTCATGGAATGGCGACAAACTTTTACCCTTAAAAATCTACATAGGCAACGTTTACATTTTTTTTTGCATATTTTGAGTTACAGAGGAGTTCCAAGTCTAGAATTATTGCTCTCGCTCTACTGATCGTGGCGATACCTCACATATGTGGTTTGAACACTGTTTTCATATGCATATGCTTCTGCACGCGAGCTCGGCAGGACGGGGCACGTTTAAAAAAACTTTTCTTATTTATTTTACCTTTTATTTTTACACTGTTCTTTTAAAAAATATAATTGTGTCACTTTTATTCCTATTATGCCCTTTTCACATGTTCAGATCCGCCTATCAGTTTTTTCAGGTGGATCTGAACGGGCGCTCCATGCACCTCTATGGAGCGTCGGATGTCAGCGTCCGTAACCTATAGGGGAGAGCGGAGCTCTGACAGGTCCATCCCTGCACAGAGTGCAGAGGCGGACTTGTCATCCGCCGGCTCAGCAAGGATCAACGGCGTGATCCCCGCTGAGCAAGCGGAGAAAGGAAAAACGGACAGCCTTGTGAAAGGGGCCTTACAAGGAATGTAAACATCCCTTGTAATAGAAAAATAGCATGACAGGACCTCTTAAATATGAGATCTGGGGTCAAAAAGACATCAGATCTCATATTTACACTAAAATTAAAAAAAGAAATAAAACATTTTGTCATTTGAAAAAAAAAAAAAATGTCCCTTTAAGTGCTATGGGCGGAAGTGACGTTTTGACATCGCTTCCACCCTGCAATAATATGGAGATGGGTGGGGGCCATCTTGTCTCCATGTCAGGCTAGGGAGATGATCCGGAGAGGACCGGAGCATGGCGGGAGGGGGGGGGGGGGCCTCTCCTGCCGCCGATAAAAGTGATCTTATGGCAAATCCGCCGCAGAGACCACTTTTATCTTGAAGCGGACCACCCGCTGAAGGAGAGGATACTGGGGTTAGGCAGCTAGCTGCTGCCATAACAACGATACTCCTCTTCAAAGTACCGACGTATAACAACAGTGGGCGGTCTGTAAGTGATTAAATACAGCAAGCATTTGTACCAGTATCTGTCTTGATATTAGCCCCTATAATCCTCTTAGACCCCTTTCACACTAGGGCGGTTTTCAGGCGCTTTAGCACTAGAAATAGCCTCTGCTAAGTGCTGAAAACTGCCTCTCATTCATTCCAGAATGCCATTTCACACTGGGGCGGTGCACTTGTGGGACGGGAAAAAAAGTCCTGCAAGCAGCATCTTCCAATCTGCCCATTGGAATGAATGGGAAGTGCTTTCAAAGCGCCTTAAAAGCGCCACAAAACTGGAGTTTTTAACCCCTTTTTAGGGGTTAAAAGCACCCCGCTAAAGGCACAAAAGCGCCGCTTTAGCGCTAATGCGGCCCCAGTGTGAAAGGGGTCTTAGAGCAGCATTAAAGTGGTTGTAAACCTCAGTCGTGAAATCGGAACAAAGCACATATATCTGTGGTGTTTCCTTGTCTCTCTCTAAAGGTCTGTGTGTCATTTCTCTCCGGTGCTTCATTCCTCAGTTATCAGCATGTGTCACTTCTGACAAGTTGTCCCAACACCAGAGATAAAATAGTGACTGGGAGGAGAGCTCAGCACACAGCTTGTCTATTCACAACACATCTCTACATTGTTCCTCTGCCGGGTGTCCCTTTTCTCCAATCAGCTCTCACACAGTGTACAAGACTTCTAACTGCAGCTCCCCACCCCCTCCTCTGTGATACTGACAGATGAAGAAGGATTTACAGCACTTTGAAGGGATGTAAAGAAGAGAAGACTGCAGATAAACAAGTAAAACTTATGCAGGAGGATTTGTTTTATATTTGTGTATCATCTGAGGCTATTCACGTCACTGGGTATTTGATAAGGTTTACAACCACTTTAAGCCAGTCAGGGCTTTTTTGCTTTAGGCAGTGCTTGTCAGCCTAACAATGAATATACTTATAGGGAAGAGAAAGCACCACAATAATTATCAAATGACTAGTCTGCTGCTCCTTTATTAGCCAGTCAATAGGCTGATAGAATTAACTAAGGAAGCAGAATTTTAGTAGGGAGCTTACTGAGCTGCACACCAGTAGGGTGTTTCTAGCTATGAGTAAGATAGGACAGAGTTTTTGAGGGTCACATAGTGAAGATCCTGGGAATTCCTTAAACTGCTAACTCACTTTAATCATCATTTGCTGTTAGGCTGAAGAATGTTTTCAACTCAGTCACACAATAATTTACTAATCTCAGCATTGAGGGTTACATGATAACCTTAAAGTAAACCTACTATGAGGACTGCTTGTTAAAGGTTTCAAAGCCAGTTTTGATTCTTGCATCAACGATCTGTCAAATTCTGGTAAAAGCTGCCTTTTGATTGGAGGTTCAC
The DNA here is from genome assembly GCA_028564925.1 of Lithobates sylvaticus. Classification (NCBI taxonomy): domain Eukaryota; kingdom Metazoa; phylum Chordata; class Amphibia; order Anura; family Ranidae; genus Lithobates; species Lithobates sylvaticus. The sequence continues at coordinate 545,893,009 of CM053027.1, read as the reverse complement.
CTATGGGTAAATGTTTTAAAGGTAATTAAAAAGGGAAACCACAATGGTTTTAGGACAATTTTATTGTAACTAATCAAGGTGTTTTAAATTGTTTTAGATCATAAACACACACATAAAAAATATTAATAAACAAACATCTAATACACAGAAAACAATTCCCAGAGGCACTACGGGTTCCCTAAAAGACAGCACAGAAGAACGTGCCTGTCTGAAAGAGGAGTCACAGACTTATGTATTTAAAATTTTATTTGAGCTACTGGATTCCTTAAAACAACAGACTTTATAGATTAAAGAAGCAAAAAGGAAGAGCCTAGAAAATTTGAAAAGTAGCCCAAAACTCCACCCGCTGATATAAAAAGAGAATGCAAAATATTAAATATACAATATTTAATATTTAGCAGAAAAAAATATTAAATTTTGTCCTGACAATAATAAAGACATACCCTTACCTTGTCACAGCTACAACTAATTCAGCAACACTTGCTCTATTGAGCAGGTTAATTTTTTATTTTTTTATCAGTTCCAATGAAAGGTCAGTTGAAGTGGTTGTAAAGGCAGGTGTTTTTTCTTGTACCTTACTGCATAAAAAACCTTCTGCATGCAGCTACCGCAGCCCCCCCCCCCCCCCCCCCCCCCCCCCCCCCCCCCCCCCCCCACCAAATACATACCTGAACCAATCTCGATCCAGCAATGTGCACGAGAGCAGAGGCTCTGGCTCAGGTACAGCAGCTCTGTGTGTCTTATGCCAGGAGCACCAGCGGGGGACCCCAGAAGAGAAGGATCGGGGCTGTGCTCTGCAAAATCACTGCACAGAGCAGCTATACAATTAATTTAAGCTTTAAATATAGCAGTGTTTTGGGTATGGTTTGCTTATTAATAGCAAATGGGTGTTGGCCATGTTATTTATCTCCTTAACCACTTTCAGACCAGATCATTTTGCTGGCTTAAGACCAGACCACTTTTTGTGATTCGGCACTGCGTCGCTTTAACTGACAATTGCGACGTGGCTCCCAAACAAAATTGACGTCCTTTTTTTCCCACAAAATAGAGCTTTCTTTTGGTAGTATTTATTTTTTGCGCTATAAAAAAAAAAAAAAAGTGCGAGAATTTTGGAAAAAACGCATTAATTTTTTACTTTTTGCTTTAATAAATATATATATATATAAATATATATATATATATATATATATATATATATATATATATATATATATATATATATATATATATATATATATATATATATATATATAGATAGAATAAAAAAAAAATGTCCTCGGTGTAGGCCGATACGTATTCTTCTACATATTTTTTGTAAAAAAAAAAAAAAATCGCAATAAGCGATTATTGATTGGTTTGCGCAGAAGTTATAGCGTTTACAAAATAAGTGATAGTTTTATAGCATTTTTTTATAATTTTTTTTTTTTTACTAGTAATGGCGGCGATCAGCGATTTTCTATTGTGACTGCGACATTATGGCGGACACATCGGACATTTTTGACACATTTTTGGAACCATTGTCATTTATACAGCAATCAGTGCTATTTAAATGCACTAATTCCTGTGTAAATGACACTGGCAGTGAAGGGATTAACCACTAGGTGGCAGTGTAGGGGTTACATGTTCCTAGAGGTGTGTTTCTAACTGTGGGGGGGGGGGCGTGGCTGTCAGCTAGTGAATGCTGATCTCTGCTCCAATCACAGGGAGCAGAGATCGGCGTCACTAGTTGCTAGGCAGAACGGGAGATGCTGTTTATTTCCGCATCTCCTCGTTCAGCCTTCCGGTGAGACGATCGCGCGTATCCCTGCGGCGATCGAGTCCGCGGGACCCGCGACCGGCCTCACGGGGGTCCCGACCAGCGCAAACGCGCGCCACTCGCGGCGCGCGCCCGATGGCACGGCGGCATCTTAAAGGGGAGGTATATATACGCCCTTATGCCTATCCGTGCCATTCTGCCGACGTATATCGTCATACGCAGGTCGGGAAGCGGTTAAGGCTGCATTCACACCTGAGCGTTTTGTCGCCTGTAGCCTGAAGCTACAAAACGCTAGAGGGGAAAAAATACATTATTCTCTATGGAGATGGTTCACATCTCCACTCCAAAACGCCTGAAGCCCTACGCCTGAAGCTCAAACAATTTCCGGACCCTTTTTTGTCACTCAAATCGGGCAGATTTGGGCATTTTTCTTCTTTTTACATTGGTGACCTTTTGCTCTGCACAAAATCGCGGCAAAACGCGGAAAAAAACGCTGCCTGAAACCGCTACGCTCAGGAGTGAATGCGGCCTAATAGTGCAGTCCCCTTTACATCACAGCGCTCACCTTACAAAGCAGCCCACTTTACAGAGCAGTTCCCATTACATTAATGTAAAGGGTCACTGTGATGTAAAGGGGACACTGGTAGAAAAAGGAGAGACTGTGCTATAAAGGGGGGCTAAGGACAGACACATTTTCTGTAGATTGTATTTTTTGGTGGCTAATGCATCATGAAACACCTAGAATATCAAGCAACAGATTATCCAGATCTCTCTACTATGTATTCCATCCCTAGACAGGAACATCTGAATGCTGGGACAGCTGGCTATCTCAACTACTTCTTGAAACAGATATTAATAAAACGAAGAAAAAAAAAAAACAGTGACATACCATGTGGAGTTCTATCATCAGATCTTAATCGCTTCCCATTTCTAAGATTCTTGTTGGTAGCTTCTGCTGTCCTTATACCATCAGTTAAATCTTCATCATCCATGAAAGCTTTTGCACTTTCAGCAGCCTCAATTTCAAAATAGTTCTCAGGTGTGCAAGATGTAATTGAAGAAACAATATTCTTCTTGCTAGGTACTCTTGTATTGTGAAATGGAGTGGAATGCCTAAGCATTGGACGCTGAGAATCACAAGAGCTTGCAACAGACGGTCTACCTATGTTAATATTCTCTATTGTTCTTGCCTCGTGGTTCTGCAATTCAACAAGCTTGTCATTAAAATTAGCAATATCATCAGCTTTGTTCACTAATGAAGTGAGCGTGTTTGCCGTCTTCCTACTGCTGCTGTCACCTTTCCCATTAGGACAATGTTCTTGAAGGTGCTCAGATTCTGTAAACTCTTGAAATAGGTTCTTAACTGTCTGTATTGCTGTTTCTGAAACAGAGACTTGTTTTCCACTTGCTGTGCTAAATCCAAATGTATTAGTAGTCACTTTAGGTAAATTACTTTTTTCTGATGTTTCTAATGTTATCTGTTCTGTTGGCTTTTGCTGTAATGATGTATGTACTTTGGATACACATAAAGGATGGTCACTAAGAACGTCCTCAAGTTTGTCTTGTTGCGAGGGACAGTTTTCTATTTCTGAAAATATTTTTTGAGCTTTCCTCAAAGCCTCTTCTGATAATGTTACAGTTTTACCGCTGGCAGTGCTAAAACTTGGCATCCCAGGCATAAAACTGTTATTCGCTAAAATTTTGGAAGAATTTTCAGGCATATGCTCTTCGGGAAATGGATGCATACCAGGGTTCGTTTTAGAGAGTGACATTAATTCTTTAGTGCCTGGTGGGAATGTACTGGGCTTCAAAGTCATTTCATTTTCTTCACAGTTTTTAACACCAATTGCTTTGATTTTACCTTGAGCTATACTTTCATCAGTATTGGCATCTCCACCATCAGCGAGCAAAATCCTTGCTTTTTGGAGGGCATCAGCCGACACTGCTACATTCTTTCCACTTGCCGTGCTAAAGCCTGGAGCCGGAAGTGTGAGGATTGTTTCCTTTGATGATACAGTAGGTGATGCTGGGTCTTGAAGATTGCTGCTCTCTGAGGTATTCCATTTAGTATTTCTTTCTACGCTCTGTTTAAGAGAACATGAGTTTTCTAATTGCCCGTCTATTTCAGCAAACATTTCCCGAGCTTTTTTCAAAGCATTTTCTGACATTTGAACAGGTTTACCACCTGCTGTGATAAAAGATGGCTTCATTATATTGGGGGCAGTTTCCTGTGGTAAATGCATCTCTCTAGGCTGTGTTACTCTGGACGTTTTTACTATAGGTGGTAAATCAGGTTTTTCCAAACAAGAATCAGTGGTGCCATCTCTAAGAAATGGTTTCATTGGATTACCTTCTGCTAGACATACCTTACTACGTTTTGTGTTTTCTGAGGAGCACAAAACAAGATTGCTGCATTTTTCCTGATTACCTATTCCAAGTCCAGTCTGACTGGATTGAAATCCATTTTCCAAATCGCTATTATCAGTATCAGCTAACATCCGCCTTGCTTTTTGGAGAGAGTCATTAGACACTCCTACCGTTTTCCCACTTGCTGTGCTGAAACCTAGAGGTGGAGGGACATTAGCAATCACTTGTGTGGTGTTCGTCATGGCAACATCATAACCCCTAATGTTCTGCTTACTCAATTTAATTTCAGGTGGATTTGACCGATTTCTATCATGCATTTGCTGGGACTCTATTCCCTCAAGTCCATTATGTACTGCCAAATCAGTTTCTGCAAACATAATTTTTGCTTTCTGCAGAGAATCACAAGAGACTACTACAGATTTTCCACTAGCTGTACTGAAACCCAGTGGAGGGAGGACAGGCTCTTTTTCTTGCAGTGTTTTTCTTAATACGTCTTGTACGTTGTTGGTATTAGGCGACTTGGAACTGATCTTCTCTACTTCACAAAGACTGAATTTAGAATTCTCCCCAACAGTTACCAGCTGCTGGTCATCTATATCAGCAAAAATGTCTTGAGCTCTTCTCAAAGACTCTTCAGAAAGATGAACAGGTTTACCATGCGCAGTGCTAAATTGTACCCTCTTTGTATCAAGAGTATCTTCCTTAGGCAAGGATATACAATGAGCCAGTTTTGATCCAGAGACCTTCTCAAAAACCCGCCTTGCTTTCTGGACAGAATCATGAGGAAAAGCAGCACCTGTTCCACTTGCGATGAAACCAACAGCAGATTGTTCAACAGTTAGTTCATGTGTTCTCTTGTCCGCTTCACCATGACTAATTGTGTTTATATTTTCTTTTACGACCACACCAGAAGTCGAACCTTGATTCTTATATATGTTATCTGGATGTAATAGATCATTAAAGATGGCTTTTGCCTTTGCTAGAGCTGCCTTATCAACACTAATAACTTTGCCTTTTCCAGTAGAAAACCCAACTGACATTGTCGAGACACATGAAGCAAGACTTCCACCGGATACATTGTTGATATTTTGTACACAAAATGCTGCTTCAGAATTGCTAACCTCATTACCACTATCCACAAACTGATTCATCAATTTGGTTTCGGAATTATGTTCATCTCTATTAAACATGCATTCATTAAAAGTTGAACACTTTTTCTCAAATTTTGTAGAGGATTCTGTTTTGGAGTATACAATGCTCGATTCCTTAACATTAAGTGGTACAGTGATAGAATCTTTTGAAACTTGCTGAACATTTGGTGTTGAGGGAACAGTTGAAGTTGTAAGAAAATTCCTTTTGTTGACATCTGTTGAAGGGGGCTTTACCGACAATGTGGTATCATCTAAATCATGAAATAATTCAAAAGCTTTGATCATATCGTCATCAGTAATGTTTATGCATTTCCCACTCGCTAAGCTAAATCCAAATTTCTTCATTTTGTCTTTGGAAACCGATTTTTCAGCTACCAAAGCCACACCAGAGTCACAAGCAGTTGCTCCAACAGAATTATCTTCCTTTTCCAATGACAATTTGACACTGGAATCTTTATTTTCTACACGTTCTGCTCCAGCTGCAAAGCTATCATTAAAGTCAACATCTTTCCAAACATCAGAATTATTAAGATTCTCCGATTCGGTAATACCATCTTCAGCACTCAGCAAGTTTTGATTAGTATTTGATGTTACAGTACCAGTTTTCCGAAACTGTGTGAAGTCAAACTGACTGTCTGCATTCTCCAGAATAGAAGACAGTTCACTGACTTCAGCTTTCTGGCTTTCTGTCAGTATCTCACAGAGGTAAGACTGGATTTCAGAAGATAAGCTTGTTTGTTTCTTCTGGCTTTTTCCATCAGATGTGCTACTTTTGCTATTTTGTAAGAGTAGAATATTTTGGCTACTCATCCCTTTAGTTTGGACATTTTTAGAGGAATGGTTGTTTAAGCATAATAGATTTGAAGTTCGGCTTCTATCCTTTGTCTCCTCTGTTGACAGCTTGCTCAAGGGCTCAAAATTATTATCTAGTTCTCTTACTTTCTCATTTTCTGACACCAAGTTAGCAGCGGGCCTACGTAAATCCTCCTTGGTGATGTTATCACACATTCCATCTTCAATATCTTTAAACAGGAGCATTCCCTTAGCAATTTTACTTTCAGAAACTTTAATTTCTTTACGTGATGCTGTCCGGAATCCATTGGATGCTGAATCAGCAATATCAAGAGTGTTGTTGATGTCAGCAGCTGGAGGTAAAGGGTGACTAATATGATGTATAGGATCATCGTCTTTAAACAGAAGTTCTCCTTTTCTCAGGTTTTCTTCTGAAATAGGAATAAGCTTGTTAGATGCTGTTTTAAAGCCTCCAAAGTTCTCAACCTTTCTGATGCAAAGAGATACATCAAGTGGAAGACTGTCAATTCTGGCATTGTGATGCTCTGTAGTTGAAAAAGCACTTTCCTTGTGGCTTTCTAGCTGTTCTTTATGGTCTTTGGTGACATCTGAAGAATGGTCATTTTCCGTAACCTGGCTTTGAGTTAATATAACATCACTTTTCCCTACATTATCGTCAATACTGTTCTTTTTGGAGGTACCAATAGATTCCAGCAATGACTCCTTTCTTGATGCATCTCCAGTTTTCCTGTGTTCTATCCCCTTTACACCTGCTTCGATATTAATGGTTGTTGAAATGTCAGTAGCAGTGTCTAAACGGGGTGCTTGCTCAGAAATTGGTTTGTCCACGTGCTTCAAGTTGAAGAGATTTTCTTCAATTTCCTGGATATCCAGAGAACCCTCTTTTAAATATTCAGCGTCTTCTTTAGGTGCTAGTTGTGCGTCTTGCTGCCTATGTGTACATGCTGCATTCACTGAATCCAGTTCCTCTGAAATTACAAAAAACACAAATTAATTAATTTGTTTTTAGTAAGGTTGTAGTAAGTTACAACACGAAGGAACGTTATTTAATTTTGCATGGCAATAACAAGACATCCTAACAGGAATTTAAGACAAGAAATGGCCAGCACTCCTCAAAAATGTGTTTTGAGTATTTACTCAGTCTGTAGTACCATATATTGAATGTTTTAGGGACACACAATCCTGCCTACTACGTAAACACTCAAAACCCATTTACACACTGCCGTCTGTCTGCATGACAAGCTGTTCATGTAGGCAGACGGCACTGACTCGAGTATAAGCCAAAACACTAAAAAAGGGCTGAAAATCTCGGCTTATACTCGAGTATATACGGTACTCAGTCTGTAGTACCATATATTGAATGTTTTAGGGACACACAATCCTGCCTACTACGTAAACACTCAAAACCCATTTACAGAGTGTTGGCCTTTCCTTATCATGTCTACAGTTCCACTGTTGCCCATGCAACTGGACCAAAAACAAGGCTTCTGTGGTACCCGTGCAAGATGGTGGTCTTCAACAGTAATGAAGGGATGGTGGCGCTCCCTAGTAAGAAAATATGTACGTGACCACACTACCTAACACACTTAATAAGCTAAAAGTAAAAACACTGAAGGGAGTTTACACTGACTGGGTCAAATGTCACATGACGAAACGTGCGTAAGGCGTACTTACCTCACTTCCGGTTAGCGCAGGAGGCCTGGAACGCTGCTGGGACGCACTGTGTTATACTTTTTTAAATTTTGTGATTTTTTTGGTGGTCTTTCAACACTGTTATTTTTTTAAATTTTTGTTTTACATTTTTTTGGTATAATTTGTTTTTACATTTTGCGCTATGAGTCCCCTATCTTTCTTTTAAATTTTTGCCATGGAGGGACATTTTTTCTCAAATGCCTACAAATAACTAGAACACAATTTAATCTATGCAACTTCATGCTCCCACTGGAACATCTTGTGCATATGGGGCCAAAGCCCAGCACCTGCTCCTCTCAATGTGGAGAAAACTATGGAAATGTTTGGTGAAGGACCTTTAAAAATTACAAGATCTCAGGAACTGGAGCACACTAGCCAAATTTAAAGCGTTGCTGTACAATGGATTTTTGTTTTTCCAGCTGCACAATGAACCAACATACAACACACAAATTAGACACTTAAAGCTGGCCATACATGGTTGTCTTTTTTTTTTTGATCAGCCAGCAGGCTGAACAAAAAAATAAATAAAACACAACGATTCCCTCATCCACTCGGGTGAATGGGGGGAATTCTCTTTACTGCTCTATCATATTCTGACAGCAGGGGGACACCCATATTGTCAGAATACACAGATCAAGCCTGCAGACATTGGCTGAAGCTGCTGATCTAGCAGCTTTTACCAACAACCTGGTTGAATAGAAGTGAATTGTTAGTTAGATTGACTTCTGTTCAACTGCAAAGGCCACACATAGATCTGTCCGTGCTGAACTGGCCGAATTTGGATCCATGTATGGGCCAGCTTAACTCCAGGTTTGACTGAACTTTAAATAATTTGTTTGGACCAAGCTGATCCAAACTACTTTCTTCACTAACAAATGCGTTTACGGTCAATGCTGTAGAAACTGTATGTAGCATCAGCTACATACAGTATTGTGTTCCGGCAGTGGGACAGAGACTTCCCACCCCGCTCCTGGAACAAAATCGAGTCAGGTTGTGAAATGCTCAGCCATTCAGAGGAAGCTTTGTATTTCCTGAATGAATAAATTACTTAATCTAGTGGGTTGAAGAGGAGAAGGCGGATGACGTCTCACTCTCTACCTCAGCCAAAGGAAACTGCATTCTTTCAGAAAATTCAGAACTTCTTCCGAATGGCTAAGCAGTGCTCAGCCCGACTCGATTTTGTTCCAGGAACAAGACAGAAGTCTCTATCGTACTGCCAAAACACAGCAAGCACTGTATAGCTGATGCTACATACAGTTTAAACAGCGCTGTCAGAAAGTGAAACTATTATTTTGCTCTGACCTATGAATCCAAGCAAACTGACAGGAGGAACTTACTAAACATGCAACTAACTGCAGAGGAGGACAAGCATTAACCGTAGTGCAATCAGGTATTACTTGTGTAGCCTTATATTTTCCCAGCTTCCAAATATTACAGTAATTTATATATTACTATACCTGTATTTGCTTTTATCACTATAAAACATGTTTAGGATAGTATATATGTAATATTATAATACAGAATATCATGCTAAAAATTAGGCTGTCTGCCACCTTTGCTTACTGTTTTGTATTAGGTTAGCAAAGGACAGATAAACAAAATGGATTCAAAATGTATTTGATTCTCCAGGTTCTTTAGAAGAGTAAATAACTTACTTTGAATTCCTCCAAATCCGGCATCTTTTTCAGGTGTTCTAATAGGCTCACTGTGTGAAACTTTACTAATGTCCCTTGTCCTTCCATCTTGACCATTTTTCACACTATTTAAACAATACAGAAACTTTGGCTGCCTCTTCAATATAGAAAGTGTAGCTTTTATATTAGTGCTCTTCATCTGAGGTCTTTTCTCGAGGATTTCTAACAGCACTTGTTGACCAGACAGCTCCAGGTCAGCTGAAGTAGTCCCCCCTGTTGGTCTAGTGTTGTTCTGAGCACTGTGAGTCATGTCCACATCAGGTTTTTTGTCAGGCAATTTCTGTTGTACAGAATTGGGAATGACCATTTCCAGAGCATTGGGCACTTTACAGGATCCAGGTGGTGTATGGTATGAACTGTATTTTCCACTGTTCCTTGTTGGTGAATAATTAGTTATTGAAGGTCCCAACTCCTTTCCTCCCCCATAAATCACATCTGTTTTAACTGGCAAGTGCACATCTCCCTGTGTGGTATTTAGATCAGGCAGGGCTATTGGAGACCATTCATATGAAGACTGCATAGAAGAGGGATGAAAATTCGGAACATGCATGTTTTCCAGTTCGGGTTTGTTGCATTTATTCTGGCTCTCCAAATCAAGGAATGCCTCCAAGGAAAATATACTCTGGCCAACAGAAAATTCCTGAACCACATTACTATCAGTTTTTTTTCTCCTTTTGGCTCGATTGTCAACCTTCAGTTTTCTCGGTCCTGGAGGTTTTTCACTAGTAAAAAATATGGACAAGATGTCTTCCATCCCCTCAAGAACATTCTCAGTCTTCTTACAAGCATCTTCATTCTTTAGAATGTTCTTTTGCACCTTCCCAGACTCAGAAGATTCAAATGCACCTCTGGCTGCTTCATTAGGCACAGCATAAGCTAAATCAGCTACAACAAAACAAAACACAATCAAACATTTCATGGAAAATTCTTTGCTTACATGTTCTTAAATCATATAAAGAAGTCCTATCAAGGTAGTTTGGAGCACTGGCAGCTTTCAGACCACAAAGCACAAATCAAATTTCTTCAGTAGAGTGGGCCATACATTAAACCAGAAAAGTGTGGGTGAGTAGCTGCGCTTCCGGTAATTAAAGCTGCCAACACAACAATATGACCAATTGTGAACTACAAAAAACGGGAAAAAGTGTGGCGCTAAATAAACCTTGTGAGAACAGTCATTGTGGACGAAAACGTGAAAATCTCGACCAATCAATTGAGTGTTCAAATTTAATATGGAAATTGGACATCAGTCCTTTGTGCACATACATTAAACCAGGGCTTGACAAATCCCAAGCGCCAGGTCACCATGGCGACTTGAAAATGCATCCTGGCGCCTGGGCTTTTATCAGCCCATTCACCGTTGGTCTGAATTAGAGGGGTGCAGTCTGCCGGGCCCCAAGTCCAAGGAGCAACAGCTGCAGCCCTCCAAGAGTTAAATCCTTCTCCTGCCACTATAGGCTGGCAGGCAGAGTGTCAGGCTGCCATTGGCTGGACATTTTAGCATTTTAGGGTTCTTATGCTAGACAGCACAGGACACCATTGGCTGGAAGTTTCAGCTGGGCGGGTTCTTATGCCGGGCAACTCGGGTCACCATTGGATGAAAGTTTCAGCTTGGCGGGTCCTTATGCTGGACAGCACGGGCCGCCATTGGCTGGAAGTTGCATGTGGGCGGGTTCTTATGCCAGAGATCATGCGATACACGGAGGCTACAGAATTTCATAGATGGGAGCCGACGGGGACACTTCATGCTGATCTCTACTGGAGGTTATTGTCACCCTATTTCTGCTAACAGAGCCGGGGAGGGGGGCGGGGGGTGCCCATGATCAGGTCTGTGTTGGGGGTTCACTGGAGATTTGGCCACTGGTGACACTCTGACCTCTAGCGACACCTCTCACCCCCTCTCCTCCTCTCATCCCCATCTCTCCCACTTAGCCCCCTCTCTCTCTCCCCCTATCACCCTCTTCTCTTTCCAGACAGCCTATAACCATGATGTAAGGCGTTATGTCTGGGTTATTGTCTGGCCGCTTTTCTGTAAGTTAAGGTTAGTAGGCGCAAATTACTCGCCTTGCCCCGGGCGTGGACCATCTACGCTAAAAAATTGGCTCCTAAGTTTTTTAGCTGGCTCTTGGATTCAAAGCAAATATTTCAACCCCTTCATTAATCATTTGTTTTTTTTTGTTCAACCAGCAGGTTGAAAGAAATAAATTATCCGATCCCCCCACATTCAAAGAGGATGGGGGATTTAATCCCACTGTGCTATTGTGTTCCCAACTTTTCCCAGCTTTAATGCGACCTATAAACTGTACAACTCAGTTGAACAACAAACTGAAATCATTTAGGTGGAGGGGCGTAAGAATAAAAAACTAAAATATGGTTGCATAAGTGTGCACACCCTTAAACTAATACTTTGTTGCAGCAACTTTTGATTTTATTACAGCACTGTCTTTTTGGGTACGAGCCCATCAGCATGGCACATCTTGACTTGGCAATATTTGCCCACTCTTCAAAAAACACTCCAAATCTGTCAGATTGCGAGGGCATCTGTCAGATTGCGAGGGTCCTCCAGCCCTCTTCAGATAACCTCACAGATTTTCAATTAGATTCAGGTCTGGGTTCTGGCTGGGCCATTCCAAACTTTAATCTTCTTTTGGTGAAGCCATTCCTTTGTTGATTTGGATGTATGCTTTGGGTCGTTGTCATGCTAAAAGATGACGTTCCTCTTCATGTTCAGCTTTCTAGAAGAACCCTGAATGTTTTGTGCTGGTATTTAGAATGGTATATAAATTCCCTCTACCTTGACTAAGGCCACTGTTGCAGCTGAAGAAAAACAGCCCCAAAGCATGATGCTGCAACTACCATGCTTCACTGTGGGTATGGTGTTCTTTTGGCGATTTGCAGTGTTGTTTTTGCGCTAAACATATCTTTTGGAATTATGGCCAAAAAGTTGGTTTCATCTGACCATAACACATTTTCCCACATGCTTTTGGGAGCCTTCAGATGTGTTTTTCCAAAATTTAGTGGGGCTTGGATGTTTTTCTTCGTAAGAAAAGGCTTCCGTCTTGCCACTCTACCCCATAGCCCAGACATATGAATACAGGAGATTATTATCACATGTACCACATAGCCAGTACTTGCCAGATATTTCTGCAGCTCCTTTAATGTTGCTGTAGGCCTCTTGGCAGCCTCCCTGACCAGTTTTCTTAATCAATTTTGGAGGGACGTCCAGTTCTTGGTAATGTTACTGCTGTGCCATATTTTCTCCACATAATGACTGTCTTCACCGTCTTACATCGAATGGCCTTGGAAATTCTTTTGTACCCTTCTCCTGACTGATACCTTTTAACAATGAGATCCCTTTGATGCTTTGGAAGCTCTCTGCGGACCATGGCTTTTGCTGTAGGATGTGACTAAGAAAATGTCAGAAAAGACCTACTAGAACAGCTGAACTTTATTTGGGGTTAATCAGAGGCACTTTAAATGGTGGCAGGTGTTTACTGACTCCTATTAGTTTGAATGTGATTGCCTAAATCTGAACACAGCTACATCCCCAGTTATAAGAGGGTGTGCACGCTTATGCAACCTCATTTTTTATTTTTACTGCCCCCTAAAAGATTTCAGTTTGTTTTTCAATTGAGTTGTACAGTTTATAAGTCACATTAAAGGTGGAAAAGGCTCTGAAATTATTTATCTTTGTCTCATTTTTTTTACTTCACAGAAATCTGACATTTTAACAGGAGTATGTAGACTTTTTATATCCACTGTATGTATGGCCATCTTAAAAAAAAAACATTCTTGACATTTTCTGCTGGGTTTTACTGTTAATGGAGTGCTACATACTCTATATATTAACATGATTATTAATATTTTATTAACACAATAATTTGACATGATCATGAGTCAATTTTTTTCCTTACCCAAGTGGTCATCAGCCTTCATTTGGAAGTCCTTGTCAGCCTTAGGGTCAGTTGGTGCAGCCATAAAAGAGGTCTCTGCATCATTACAAAGCTTAGAAAATAGGCTTTGCACAATCTGCCCGATAAAGAAATGAATAGGATTAAACAGATCTCCATCAGTGAGGAAACTGCCGTAATCATAATTTTCATTCACATCAAATTCACAGAGATTGTTGACAATAGAACTAACCCAAAAATAGGGAATGTGAGCATACAGAAAGAATCAATGAGTACTGACACGTCAGCCTATATAATGAGAGATTTTCTACCTAGTATATATACACAGGAACATGATTTATAAAAATAATACAGCGCTACTTAGTTATCCATGAACATTATAATGTGTACCATCTCTTTCAACTAAAATGCTATAATTAAAAGTATCCGTGCTCCTAAGGCTTCTTAACACATCATTTATACATACAATGTGCAAATACAATCAATGCTGTGCAAAATACAAGAAATCTTTTTTTGTGCGAAGTCCTTGGTGCAAAACTGTGCTGGAAGCAGTGCATGCACCAATTACTTAACATATAAATGTAGAAATACAAACAATTTTGTGCAAAGTACAAAAAGTCCCTTTGCGCAAAGGTGCAAAAGTCAGCCGGAAAACTATGAATACACCAACACAATGCAGTGCTATGTGCAATCTTCTGTCACAACAACCTTTACAGTGTTTTACCTTTAGTCAATCTTGTGTGAATCCTTCCCCAGTTCCCAGAGCACTCACCAAAAACCAAGACCCTTAAAGTGGTTCTAAAGTCATAAGGTTTGTTAAAGGTTGCACCTTTGAAGTGATTGAAGATTGCACTGGAGGACTGCACATAGTACTGTATTGACTGATGTATGTAGCTTTTAGCAGAGTTTTGCACCAAGGACTTTTGCACAAAAATATTTCTTGCATTTTGCACAGGATTGTTTGTATTTGCACATTAAAATATGTATGTCTACACAATGTTTTAGGAGTACAGACACTTTTAATTATAGCACTTTAGTTTAAAGGAATAATGCACAAATATAATGTTAATGGATAGTGAATTAGTGTTGTATTTTATTTTATTAATTTTGTACTTTAGATATCAGGTGGTATTTATTGATACAGCAGCAGGGGTTTGTGATTAATGGTGTGGCACAGACAAGAACACATATACATTTTGATAACATGGGAAGAGATGACAACATGTGAGGCCTAACCAAGAAAGAACCGCCTTTCTATTAGTCTAAACATCAGTAGCTTGTTTGCAAAATGATTCACTAAAAAGCTTTGATGCTGCTTTTGGAATTCCCTCTACAGGTGCTTACATGGCACTATATTGGTCTTTCTGAATCTTGATGTATTATGCACCACTAAAAGCATAATGTCAATCAGCATTTGCCTTCCTTATCTGATGACTGGCCAAATGTTTAAGAGAAAGGCTTTCCTGGATATTGCTTTTTCACATTTACATTTATAAAGCAGTATATCAGACATTTATAAACATTCACGTCCAGGTGCCTGTGTTTTAAATGACAGCAAGACTGGCTTCACACTGCTGTGCTGTGGTGTGGTGTGAGGGTATGAGCGGTTTTGTGCTTTTTACCTGTGACCACATAGACTATTATGTCATGGCTTTTCTGAAAGCACAACAAAAGTCACACATGCTGCATCTTTGGTGCACTTTCAGAAAATGCACAAAAACAGGCAACCTAATAGAAAGTCTATGGGACCTTAGCTAAAACCATGAGTAAGACATAAGAAAGATGCAGATAAACCTGCGATGTGGCCAAACTGCAGTGCAGCAGCGTGAAGCCAATCTGACCGATTCCTCACCACTAGATGTTTGGTGAAAGTCACATCCACTGCTTTATAAATAGATCCCTTAGTAAGGCTCACAGTCATTTGTTATACAGAGAAGCAAAGTGGTTAGACTATAAACAACCTG
The DNA here is from genome assembly GCA_028564925.1 of Lithobates sylvaticus. Classification (NCBI taxonomy): domain Eukaryota; kingdom Metazoa; phylum Chordata; class Amphibia; order Anura; family Ranidae; genus Lithobates; species Lithobates sylvaticus. Next base: position 545,877,664 of record CM053027.1, on the reverse strand, counting down.
GGCCCCTAGTATAAGGATTTTGAAAATTAAACATGAAAATGAAGACAAGACTTTACAGTCTACAGAGTAATAAAGTAACTCACCACTGCATCTTTATTATCAAAGGCCCTTATTTTAGAAGTCCCATCATTAGCTTGAGCTTACAAAAAAAAAAAAATAATAATTACTGGTGGCTTTCAAAAAGATAAAAAAATAAAATATTCATAAAGCAGAAATATAACGTACAAGAGTATTAGTCCACATTCATTTCCAATTACCTTCTACAACAGACTCTGCCGTTTTTTTTAACAGGGAGGAACCCTGGAGATAACTTTCAGATCTCAGGGAAGCCCTGTTAGTAATAATTACATCTACAGTACACAGGACTATAGCGTGATCAGTAACTTGTGTATATAAGAATAAAAAAAAATGAGGAATGTGGCATACTTGGTGTTTTTAACAGACTGGGCTGAACTATACAACACAATTGAATTTAAAGTCCATACTAGCCTCAACCAAATGCGCCCTCTTGAATTACTTTAGGATGTAGGTACCTTCTAACAATTTTTTCCTTGTGGCACATTGTATGTATGTATGTATGTATGTATATATATATATATATATATATATATATATATATATATATACATACATACACACATATACACACACACACACACACACACACAAATAATTTTTCATTAAAATTTGAAAAAACATAAATGGTCTCAAAAAATAAAATAAAAAGATCATGAAAATTGTAGCACTCCATTACATTGGTGGTTATTGCAGTGCCCCATTACACTGGTGGCTAGGGGGGGAAGAATGTTTCTTACATTGGTGATCAGTAGCAAGAATGCCCCTTATATTGATGGGAAGTAGGAAGAAAGACTCCCCTAAAGATAGCTAAAAAAATTGGTTTTATGGTAATTAGCATGGAGGCAAAAATTGCTCAAGGAATACCCTAGCAATTTTTAAACGAACCCTAGGAGTTCCACAGAACTCTTGATGAAAAAGGCTGTTCTAGAATCAGGTACAATCATGGGCATCACCGTTCTGGAATCTAAATGGCTACAGAAAAAAAAAAAAAAAAATGTAAAAGCCAAATGTTTTCATATATGAACAATCAAAACTTTTTAATTCAGGAAACAAGGACAAATGTCAAGGACCACAATAACAAAGACATATTCCAAAGGGCCATTTCTCTCATAATACAGTGACCAGCATTTTTCCACACTAGTCACCGTTAGGACCATTGATTTCTGTGTGCCCTATTCACACTGCAAACTAGCCTGTAGCTGCGCTGCAGAGATCTGCAATAAAATGCAGGCATGCAGCATTTTAAAACAGCGTTCTGAGCTGGATCGCATTGTAACTGTACAGCAGCACACCGCACCGTGCTGCTTTACAGGGACATAAAACAAAGTGTGAAATTTGTACTGCTGCGGTTTAGTGTGCAGCAGCTGTCCGTTACTGTGTGAACTGGCCATAGAGTTTTTACTTTACAAAACTCAGTAAAAAGGCTTACCAATTATCACTGTTGGCGAGGGTGGTGTTGCTAAAGAGCTTGACCAGGACATCTCAGGGTCTGCTTCTGCACCAAGACTTTCTGATATACACCTTGAGGTTGTGTTCTAAAAAAGTTGAATAAAACAGATTTCTCCCTACTTGTATTCCAGCAGATTACAAACATATTTTATATACACACACATATATATATATATATATATATATATATATATATATTATATATATATATATACACACACACACACACACACACACATACACATTTTATTCCAGCCTGGTTTCTCTAATGGTGGCACATCCCTAAAGGATTTTTTTAATGGTGCCAGAAATTATCCACAAGGACGGTACATATCGCTAAAACCTCTTGTAAAATATTTTCTATACAAAAATTCTAAATTAGTCTAATATCTCTCCAGGTGTAATGGAACTTGTGGCTAGGAGGGTATAGGGTATCTGATCACTCCACAATGACTGGAGAGCCAGAAGATGCACTACATTATAACAATGCCCTAACCTGTATACCATTACTGAATAACAGAAAATATTTACTAACGTTTTACTGTTTTAGTGGGTTTTACCAAAACAGACAGTTTTTCTTAAAGTTTTTTAAATAATTTGTTTATTGAGCTTTATGCTTACTCATCAGTAGGATAACAAATAAAGTCATAAACAAAAACAGAGGTTCAATCCAAACAGCAAATGTATTATTACAAATATGTGCACAGTGGGGTAGGAAAGCATTGGTAGCTGGTTTGGATAGCAAGTCTGAGCAGTAGAAATATTAACTCAAAGTAATGTCAGTGACAGTAACCACATTACATTCAGCATAGGTAAGCCGTAAACTAGTATGGGGAGAGAAAGAAAAGAGGTAATGGGGCAAGCTTGGGGAGTATAAAAAGGATGGATATGAAAATAGAGGAGGAGATGGAGAAAAAAAACAAAAGATGGTAAAAGAAATAGGTGTATCCAACTGCTGGATTTGGTTGTTAGCCTCCATTCACCATATAGACATAAGAAAGTGGCCAGAATCAGAGGAAAGAAGTTATCAATCCAGGGATTCAAGATTTTATGAAAACTGGGGAATTTGGTCTCGTTTTAGTGTAGTTAAAGGAGACATACAGTCAAAGCTCATTTGGCTGTACTTCTCCTGTGGATCACAGGAGTGCAGTTCGTTCTGCACTCCTGTGACCTGTTTTCAGCAGACTGAAACCCGCTGTTGGTTAACGTCACAGAGCCAGTCCAGGTTCAGGTAAGATCGCGACAATGAAGTCGGAATCCACTCACATGCCTGGCACCCGGCTCAGCCTCTCAGCGAGCCGATGAGAGCCAGACCTGACCGCTCCCAACCCCTCCACAGCCCAGCGCTCCAGTTGAAAGGGGGGGTTAACAGCAGACAGCAGTGACTGACAGTCACCAGCTCCAAGTGATCAGCGGCATTTGATCGGTTGGTTCTCAGTGTTAGAGCCAGCAGGGGACAGATGCAGCATTGGACTGATGCTGCATCCACCAAGGTAAGATTCTGAAAAAACTCCATTACATTTTTTATAGAAACATCCAATGCCAAGAGAGTAGATATCGTTCCGAAGCCATTAATGGCTTGTTCAGATTTCTAATGACATGGTAGTAATTAGCCGGCTATAGACTGTTGTATGTTTTAGTGAGAGAGTGACACCTAAATAAGAGCCAGGTGGTCAGAAACCCATTGGAAACCGTAAATTTGTCGGTGGGTGCAGGCCAAGGATTTAGAGAGCAAAAATGAGGGTACATGATTGCAGAATTTTATATAAAGAATTTATACCCTGTCCAGCAGTGGGGCTACTGGACAGGGTTAAATTTGTTAGTATCAACTTGTTCATAAAATGAAAAGATAATAACAACAGGTATAGGCAGGACAGTGTAGTCAACCCTAGCCATGAAAACAAAATCCTGTGGCATAATTATTGATGAAATTACAGTGACAGCTTGCAGCAGAAGGGCATCCCAGCACATGAAATTAATGATGGAAGTAAAAATGGCCCTCTTCCCCATTGCCAAAAGGAAAAAAAAAAGAAAAAAACACTCACCCCAATAAATTTTGGTGTACAACACAGGCTATCAAACACATCTGAAAGGCAAAGAATTGATACATTAGAGACTGTGCACCAAGATAGACTTTTACCAGCTGAAGAACAGAAAGCACTACTTACCATTTTTCCGATCTCGCTGGGGTGTTCTGTGGGTGTACTTTTTATCCCAAAGAGGAGTCTTAAACATCTCCCCCATAACACTAGGACTGAAAACATCAGGATAAAAGTTTAATTAAAAATGTTGGGCTACAAAGACTGAATAAAAACAGCAATTTGCTGAATATTAAGAAGGCACCTATAATAGCTCTTAAGTTTATCGTACACCTGCTAGACTAAATTAAAGCTTTCTTTCACACTCGCCAGACTGTTTCAGGAACTATGCAGAGGCAGGCACTTATAAACATACTTGGTGATACTACACAGTGGCAGCTACATATTGGAAAATGACTGATGACTTCCTATTGACATTTGTGAGTTGGATTTCATTAACTCCTTGGTCTGTGTTATTTAATATATACATCTACGAGACTACCCCCCACTCTCAATAAAAACAGTTTATAATGGCAGTGGCATAACATAAGTCAGACCTACTACTCGTCACGGTATATGCTAAGCTCTCCAATATGTATATAGATTAGAGAATCCTTCACATACTGGAAGATATTCAATTCAGCGTGGCAGTCATGGGAAGCATATTTTTAATCCCACACTTCCCTGGTGCCTCAGGGGGTGGCCCAGCCTGGGGATAGTTCACCTCGTGAGGACTCCATATAACAAGCATTAAAGCAGTTTTCTGGAGGATTATTATTTATGGAGGATTTAGTATGCGCTAGTATTAGGCTTGGAGATGCCCCTTCTTGAGCTACACTGCATTAGACAATTTTTGTACTCTTTAGGGCTCATGTTGACACAGACTAAGTTGACTGCCAGCCGCCGCAAAAATGCAAAATCACACTGCGATTTTACTGCATTTTGAGGCCGGCAGTCAAAATGTTCCTATCCTGAACGCGATTCTTCCACATTCGATAGAGATAGAGACTCGCCTAACTGCAGCAGTTTCTGAACGCTTTTAAAAGAATATGTGTGCACAGACACATAGGTTTTATGGATTTGAGTTCAGGAGCTTTGGAAAAAAACTCCAAAAGCTCCAAAAACCTCTTATTGTTAGTCTTCTATTTAGCTGTACAATGTGGGTTAAAGAAGTAGGAAAGGATATTTAATAAGTAGGTTTTAAGTGAATTCAGAACTGTGCAGTTATGTGACCACTAAGAAATAGATTTTAAAAATAAATAAAATTTATTAACATTGCTCAGCACTACAAACTGTGTGCAGCATTAGCAAAGGCGAGGGCAGGTAACATTTAAAGCTATTGAAAACCCTAACCTTGTAAGGCCTCATGTACACAGGTGTTAGAAAAAATGAGCTGCAAAGCCACTACCAACGCCAGGAAAAAGCTGCTGTAAAAACATGCTTTTAGCATTGGCGTTAATGTGTAGTTTCTACCCCCCCCCCCCCCACCAAGATCCATACCAGGCCCTTTGAGTCAACATAGAGACAAGGTGCTTTGGGGTGAGGGGCATGGAGCCCCCCCCCCCTGCCCCAAAGCACCCACACGCCTCATGTTGAGGGCATGTGGCCTGATATGGTCACGTCACCCCCCTCCCCCCCCCCATTTTGGTGTGGGGTTCACTTTCAAGATCCATACAAGATTATGATGATGTGACTTCTATTCAAATCAATGAGCTAAAAGTCGGATCAGATAAGACGGCTCTCATAGGGAATCTTTTTTTTTTTTTTTTTTTAATGTCAAAATCAAATGCAGCTCAACGCTGTAACTTTACACGCGGTTACAAGCATTTTGCTTTTGAAATACCAGTAAAATACAGTCCTGAACCCAATTTATCTGCTTTAAAAAAAAAATTTGTAAACTCGACTGCCTCTAAACTCCTATAAAGAACTGAGTGTACATGTACAGATAAGATAACAGAGGAGAGTTCAGGGACTGCTGGAAAAAACGCCCAACTGCTCCTAAAGTGAGTTTAGCAGCTGCAGTGTACTTCGGCCTAAAACAACCCATCCTGTTTAAAATAGCAATGAAAGGTAAAGTGTGTGTGTGTGTGTGTAAAAAATAAAAAAATAAAAAACATTATAAATACAGTGGAACCTCAGATTGCGAGTTAGCCTTTATGTACACGGGACATTTTTACAACCTCTCCTTTACGATTTAACTTGACAAATAGTAACCCATCTTTAAAACATCAGTTTTGAGACGTTTAGCTGCGTTTTGCATTAAGAAGTGTTTAAAAAAAATTATAATTAAATACATTTCAAATACCTTCAAAATAGCCAAAAATAGAAAAACCCTGTAAACGAACTGCGCCTAAACGCGAGTTACGCTATTTAGAATCGATTGCCTCTAAACTCAGCTTCTGAATCCATTCAAAAAAAGCCTCTAAACGCAACTGCCTAGAAACAACTGTAAACTACCCTGTGTACATGTACTGATAAGATAACATAAGCGTCCATTTAGCAGCAGCATATATGAGGCCTAACACGGTTTATGAGCGTTTCACAATAAAAGCTATTTTTTCTTTTTTTTTTTAATCCTGACTCACTTTGCGAGGGTTGTCTCACAAGACGAGCACGATTCAAGCCGAAGGGGTGTGCAGTACCGCATGTGGACAGAGGTGCAGGGGCGCCTGAGACACCCCGTTCCCGAGTGGTCTCCAAGCATCTCTGGCGCCCCCGCACCTCTGGCCACATGCGGTACTGCATAGACAAGCAGTGGCTGTGGAACGGATTATCTGAGTTTTCATTATTTCCTATGGGGAAACTCGCTTTGATATATGAGTGCTTTGGATTACAAGCATTCTTCGAACAAATTATGCTCGTAATCCAAGGTATTACTGTAGCTTTTTTCCCCTTTTTTTATAATTGATCACATACCCTCTGTTTTCAGCTGCATAAGAGTTGGGGTGGAGAAACAGCAGCACACTAATCTTCCCAGTGAAAGGCTGTGCGAGGGGTAGTTGTCAGGACAAGACTGGTGATTAGAGGAAAGCAGGCCGAGTTCCCAGCATAGCTAGAGAACTGATCACGCTTTGTTACCCTGCTTAGTGTGGTCAGATTTTAATAGTAATGCAGAGGAACAGGCAGGAACACCAGGGATTTCACACAAAAGAAGCTAAACAAAGAGAACAGGATACTTTCTCATACAAGTACACGCTGCAGCAGGCACATATCAGGAATATGAAATGTTGGGTTTACATACTCTTTAAAGAAGGAAAAATTATCTGTGTGGTGTGGTGCAAGCTTTTGATTCCACTCACACTTTTTGGCTCTACTAAGTTGTTCTAAATGAGGATCGTTTGCCATTGCATTGATACAAAATGAACCCATAACTATTTTATACCAACACAATAAACTTTAGGTTTGCAACTTTATAAGATAAATTGTGTACTTGATTTCGCACTATGACTACATAGTTGAATCTTATGCACTAGTGAATGACGTGGTAGCTACAAAGCAAATGTATCCCAACCCATATTAACAGAGTCTAGAATCCATACTAACTTATACAAATTGTCAGAAAGCATTACCTGTTATGACACTGCTTTGAAGTACCAAAGACTTCATCACGAAGACACTGTGTTGCATCTCCGGGACTTTTTTCTGTTTTACTGAAACTTCTGACATTTCCTGTTTAAAAAAAATAAAATTAAAAAAAGGAAGAGGGGAGGTATTTGTATACACAATATAGAAGAATAGGGGTGGGACTTAGGCCTAAGTAAACAAGCACATGATACATACAGTTCTAGGCCCAAAAGGTATGAGAGAAGGAAATTCAAGGGAGAGGTACATGAGAGAGATATACAAGATGATTATGGGGAAACTGTTCTTGTTAACCACTGGATCATTCAGCCTTCACCTTCACCTTAAAGAGGTGGTCCACCTGCACAAAAAATATTAAAAGTCAGCAGCTTTAAAGTGGCTCCAGCTATTATATGCACATCCTAGAGCACGAATCCGTACCAATGGATCCCTGTCGGAGCCCTTTTCACTGGAGAGGGGCACAAGACAGGGATGCCCATTGTCCCCGGCGTTATTCGCCCTGGCTCTTGAGCCACTTACGGCCCATATCAGGACAGACCCGGAAATCAAAGGGATAAGGGTGGGACCATTGGAAGAAAAGTTATCCCTATATGCGGATGATTCCCTATTATACCTGGCGGACGCCTCCGCCTCCCTTAGGGCGGCCTAGGCCCAGTTTGATACCTTCAGCCAATATTCAGGAGTCCGGATCAACTGGGCCAAGTCGGTCCTGTTCCCACTTCACCAGTCCCTCCCCCGAGCGGATACCGGAACACCTCTGTGTTGGGTTGACGAATTCCTCTATTTAGGGATAAAGATAGGTCCCACGACGGAGGGCTATCTCCAAAGAAACGTCCTCCCGGTCCTAGACCAGCTGAACAAAAGTTGCACATCCTGGCGCAACCTCCCCCTCACACCGGTGGGCAGAGGGAACCTTATAAAAATGGTGTATCTGCCCAAGCTGCTATACTTTTTTAGGAACACACCTACCCCAGTCCCTCGTACGTTCTTTCGCAAACTTGACAGCATAGTGACCAATTTTGTCTGGGCTGGGCGCCCACCCCGGATCGCAAGGCGCACCCTGTACCTTCCCTTGTCCAGTGGAGGCCTTGCCCTCCCTAACTTCCTAATATACTACTGGGCAGCGGTCCTTGTCACGGTCCGGTGGTGGTTCTCCCAGCCTCCGCAGAATCCGGCTGTCACCCTGGAGGCCGCAATCCTCGGATCATATGCCGCTCTCTCTAACCTAGTCTTTAGAGGATGCAGGGCCCACCCAGCGATAACAGGACCAATGAAGACTGCCATAAGGGTATGGCAGTGTTCCAGAGCAACTAAGACGGACGCCGCAGTTGTATCCCCCCACACCCCCCTTTGGGCCAATCCCACGCTCCCTCATCTCAACACTGTCCCCGACCCGGCAGCATGGGCTAAACGGGGCATCCTTACCCTGAAACATGTAATGCCTCGAGGGAGGATTCTCACGTTCCAAGAACTGCAGCAATCCTCTGGCCTCCCGTCCACTTTTAGATTTAGATACTCCCAACTTCGACATGCCCTTAGGGCACAATTCCCAGCCCCAATCACCCTCGAGTCCGACTCAGTCGAGAGACTTCTTACCTCAGGAGCGATGGGGAGACCACTTTCATCTCTATACATGTATCTCACAGTCTCCCACGACACAGATACTAAGACTACCATGGGTAAGTGGCAGAGAGATATCCCCAATCTTGACGAAGATACCTGGGAGGAACTGGTGACCACATATGTCCCTACCATGATCGCATCTAGAGACCGTTTTATACAGCTGAAATTCCTACACAGGGCGTATTATACACCGCTGAGACTTTCACACATCTACCCATCCCACAGCCCTATGTGTACCAGATGCTCTCTTGAGCCGGGCACCTTTTTTCACATGGTCTGGACCTGCCAAAGGATTCGCCCATTCTGGCGGGAGGTGGCGGCGGTACTGTCGGAGATCACTGGAGCCCCGATAGAGCCGGACCCTCTGATATTCCTACTTAGCCATCTAGAAGATATTGAGGGGGATAGATATCTTAAGCTGTGTGTCACCTTTATCCTCTTCTATGCAAGGAAAGAAATTCTCCTCAGATGGAAGGGGACGGATCTCCCCACGAGAAGCTCGTGGCGGGACACCGTGAATAGAGTCCTGCCACTGTATAAAATCACCTATGAAAGCAGGAACTGTCCCGAGAAATATGATAAGATTTGGGCGAGTTGGGCGGACGCCTGTGGATGAACGATTGGTGGAGTGGGAGGCGCAGGTGTTGCCCCTCTCGTCCTCCCCTCTCCCCCCCCTCCCACCCCCCTCCCCCTTATTTTATTTTATTCTCTTCCCCTTCCTTATCCTCCCCACTAAGGGAGGGAACTCGACCTAACACGTGACAAGTTGAAATGTTTGATTTTGAGGTAATCCTGTACTGATGTAGAGACTCCTTTGCTGAAATACTTAATGTACCTTGTTTAGACTGTATTTACCAACCGAAGTGAAGTGTAACCTGTCTAAAAAGTAATTAATGTACTGTCATTGCTGTGTTTATATTGTTAATTTCAAATAAAACTTTACCTGTTAAAAAAAAAAAAAAAAAAAGTCAGCAGCTACAAATACTGCAGCTGCTGACTTTTAATAAATAGACACTTACCTGTTCTCCAGTTTCCAGCGATGTCGGCAGAAGATGACGAGCGATCGCTCGTCTCTCGGCTGCCCCCGCCGCCATCCTCTGTCAGGGAATCAGGAAGTGAATCGTTGCGGCTTCACTGCCCGGTTCCCTACTGCGCATGCGCGAGTCGCGCTGTGCGTCTTTATTGGTCCCCGTTGTGTCCTGGGAACTGTGTGTTTCCCAAGACACAACGGGGGGGGGGGGGGGGGCGGACAGCTGCGGCTAGCTAGTCCCGGAAGTGGGTGCAGGTACCTGTATTATACGGGTATCTGCACCCCCCCCCCCCTGAAAAGTTGCCAATTGTGGCACCGGAGGGGGGGAGGAATCCGATAAGCGGAAGTTCCACTTTAGGGTGGAGCTCCGCTTTAACTATACTTGCCTACTGGACACCTTTACTCCCTTCCTGCCCATGCCAATTTTTAGCTCTCAGCCCTGTTGCACTTTGCAACGGGACAATTGCGGGAGCTTTCTTTCGGTGGTATTTAATCACCACTGGGTTTTTTATTTTTTGCAAAAAAAAACGATAAAAAGACCGGAAAAAAAAAAAGTTTTTCTTGGTTTGTTATAAAATTTTGGATATAAAAGTAATTTTTCTCCTTCTGCTGTGCACTGATGAGGCTGCACTGATGGGCACCGATGAGGTGGCACTGAAGAGGAGGCACTAATATGCAGCACTTTAAGGGGCACTGATAGGCGGCATGGAAAGGCAGCACTAAAAGGGCAGCATTGATTGGCATCACTGCTGGGGCTGCACTGATGATCAGTACCCTGATGATCTGTGCAGATCTGCTCTGTGAGTTAATGCCGCTGATTGGCTCTCCTCTCCTCACATGCTGTCAGTGCTGTTCCTTGTTTACATGCGATCAGCTGTGATTGAACTCGTCAAGCGCAATGAGAGTGGGGCAACGTCATATGACGTCGTCCCTGAACGAGAGAGCCACCTTCCACCCTTCATCCGATGTAACATCATGTGCATACATTTGTCTCAATGAGGGGAGGGACCTGTGTTTCCCATGATGTACTCCAATAAAAGGATTTTACAGGTAAGCTGTAATAAAAATCCTATTTTTTTTATCGTATATCATGGGACACAGAGCCTTAAGTAATTATTTAATGGGACGTCCCATAGCAATGCCACATGAGCGGTGGGAGAAAACAACCCGCAGGGTACACCCAGACTGGAGGATTTATACTGCTGCTTGCAGCACACTGCGCCTGAAGGCGATATCCTCATACCTCCTTACATCCACCTGATAACATTTTGTGAATGTATGTACTGAAGACCAAGTTGCGGCCTTACAGATCTGAGCCATGGAGGCCTGATGACGCACTGCCCAAAAAGCACTAACCGACCTGGTAGAGTGCGCCTAACTTGAAACGGGAAATCTTACCCCTTAAATCATAAGTTTGAATTATAACTTGCCAAATCCACTTAGCAACAGTGTATTTTGACGCTGCCTGTCCTTTCTTAGGACCTTCTGGCAGAATAAATAGGACATCAGTCTTTCTAATCTGAGCAGTTGTCTTTAAATAGATTTTCACTGCTCTCACCACATCAAGACAATGTAGTGACTTTTCTTCCCTGGAACATGGTTTTGGAAAAAACTATGGCAGGACAATATCCTGGTTCAGGTGAAAACCTGAAATGACTTTTGGCAAAAAAGCCTGGACGAGGGTGTAACACCACTCTGTCCTCATGAAAAATATGGCTCTTTACAAGAAAGAGCAGCCAATTCTGAAACCCTGCTTGCTGAGGATATAGCAACCAAAAATACCAAGTTCCTTGTCAGAAGGACTAGGGGAATCTGTTGTATTGGTTCAAATGGCTGTTTTTGTAACACAGACAAAACTAAGTTTAAGTCCCAAGGGTTCAAGGGAGGTCTGACGGGCGGATTAAGCCACGTCACCCCTGGTATAAAGCCCTGGACTAAAGAATGAGTAGCAAGTGGTCTTTGAAATAAGACTGATAAAGCTGAGACTTGGCCTTTAATAGTACTTAAGGCCAATTTAATTTCTACCCCTAATTGTAGAAAGGCAAGAATTCTGCCTATGATACATCTCCTTGGATTCACACAGTAAACGTAAGCCTTCCAGACTCTAGAATATATAGTTCCGGAAGCTGGCTTCCTAGCATTAATCAGGGTAGAGATAACTGACCTGGAAAGCCCACGTTTCTTTAGAATGTGGGTTTCAATAGCCAAGCCCTTACATTTAGAGACCGTAAGGAAGGATGGAATATCGATCCCTGAGAGAGCAGATCTGGCCGTAGTGGGAGGGACCATGGGCCCTCCACTGCCATCTTTATGATTTCTGCGTCCCATGACCTTGTGGGCCATGCTGGTGCTACCAGAATTGTCGGCTTTCTTTCCAGCTTGATCCTGCAAAGAAGTTGAGGCAGCAACTGAATAGGGGGGAATGCATAGATCAGTGAAAACTGATCCCATTGGGTCACTAACGCATCCATTCCGCATGCGAATGGATCCCTTGTTCTGGCCACAAAGTTGACCAACTTCGTGTTGAACCTGGATGCTAGAAGATCCACGTCCGGAGTCCCCAATCTTTGACAAACAGCCCAAAATATGAAGAGACCATTCCCCTGGGAATAACTGCTGGCGACTTAAGTAGTCCGCCTGCCAATTCTCTACTCCCGGAATGAAGACTGCAGAAAGGCATGGAACATTCCTTTCTGCCCAAGTTAGAATATGGTTCACTTCTCTCTGCGCTGAGAGACTTTTGGTGCCCCCTTGGTGATTGATAGTGGCATTGTCGGATTGAATCCTGACAGGAAAATCCCATAACCTGAAAGTCCAGGCCTTTAGAGCCAGGCGTACTGCCCGAATTCCTAGGATATTGATGGTCAAGCTTCTTTCAGTTCTTGACCACTGTCCTTGGACAGTTGTCTTTTCTAGTACTGCTCCCCAGCCTGAAAAGCTGGCATCCGTCGTTACCACTTTCCAGAGGACTGTTCTGAAGGATTTTCCTTTTAGCAGATTCTGGGTTAATAACCACCAAGTAAGGCTTTGGGCCACTCTTGGGGACAGCCGCATTGGCAAGTCTAAAGCTTAATTTGTTTTGATCCAAGCAGACAGGATACTGTTTTGCAACAGTCTTGAATGGAACTGGGCATAGGGAACTGCTTCGAATGAAGCTACCATGGTTCCTAGCAACCTCATGCAGAGGCGAATGGAGGGATTGCCATTTGACCTGACCCTCCGCACCAGTTCTCTTATGGAGTTGATTTTTACCTGAGGCAAGAACACCCTTTCCTGGGCTGTATCTATGATCAGACCCAAGTACTCCAGCCTTCTTAGCGGTATTAAGGAAGATTTCTCTAGGCTGTGAATCCAACTCAAACTTTTCAGATAGTTGGTTGTAGTGCGTACGCTTTGCTCCAGACGAGTTGCTGATTGATCTACAAGTAGTAGATAGTCTAGGTACGCTACGATTGTTATGCCCTGTGCCCTTAACCTGGCTAGAGGTGGGGGCCAGAACTTTGGTGAACACCCAAGGTGCTGTGGCTAGCTACAAATTGAAAATGCTGCTGTTCTAACTCGAACCGCAGAAACTTTTAAAGGACAGGAAATATAGGGACATGCAGATATGCATCCCTGATGTCGATTGATGCCAGAAGTTCTCTTCCTAAAAGGATAGAAACTACCGACCTGATTGTCTCCATGTGAAAGGAGCGGATCTTCAGGAATTGATTTAGCTTTCTTGGATCTAGAATGGGTCTGACATCTCCACTTGTCTTTGGTACCATAAAAAGGTATGAATAAAATCCCAGACCTTGCTCTTTTGTGGGTATCTGTATGATCACCCCTTGAGATACTAAATCGGTCTAGTGCCTGAAACAGAGACTGTTTTTTCTCTGGATCTTTGGGAACGCTTGACCTCAGGAAGCGAGACGGTGGAATTCCAGCTTGTACCCCAGTCTTACTGTGGAAATTACCAGACTTCTGAAAATCGCAGAAGTCTTCCCCCCACCTTGGTGAGGGGGGTTGCCTCTTAATGATTAGGCTTTAGGATTCTGTTTTGCAGATTTCCTACCCCAGGGCTACTTTTGAGCCTGGGTCTGACCCTGAGCCCTTCCTCTAGAGTCTGACGGCGGAGGCCGTCGCCACTGTCTAGAGGCGGAAGCCCCTGGTGCAGAGACCGTTTGAATGCAGGACGTTTATATTTTCTTTTGACTGGTAAAAAGGTACTTTTCCTAGCAGAAATGGTCTTGATATATTTATCCAAGTCTTCTCCAAATAGTCGCTTCCCATGAAAGGGAAACCCAGTTAGGTTTTTACATGGTGTTTCAGCTGACCAATTTTTCAACCACAGGATTCTACGCATATGTACAAGCATAAGTGTGAGGCGGGATGCCTGGTGAATAGAGTCTTTGATGGCATCTATGGCAAAACATAATGCCTTAGGCAGCTCAGCCAAATATTGAGCTAGTTGTGTAGGAAGCTCTCTAAGGGCCTGTTTGAATTGGTCCTTTAGGGATTGGCAGACACCTATCGCGGCGACTGCAGGCTGGGTAACGGCACCTGCTATGGAAAAAGCAGACTTTAGCAGGGATTCCAACTTCTTATCTGTTTGAACTTTAAGCATCTGTGCATTGTCTACAGGACAAGTTACTATTCAATTAAAACAGGAAGAAGTTCTGGACAGCCGCACTCCAAAAAAGTTTTTGCCTTTTATTCAAAAATTATAAACAAAAATACAAGCCACAGCAGGAACGGACAGGAGCTAATGAGTTTCACACTTCAATACAGTGCTTAGTCAAAGCTATGACTAAGCACTGTATTGAAGTGTGAAACGCATTAGCTCCTGTCCGTTCCTGCTGTGGCTTGTATTTTTGTTTACAATTTTTGAATAAAAGGCAAAAACTTTTTGGAGTGCGGCTGTCCAAAACTTCTTCCTGTTTTAATTGCTATATGCATTGCCGGCACCTGGGCTTCTAAACTAGATGAGAGGTTTTCCACCCTTGTTTGACCTACCTGGAGTGGTGATATCCCTTTCCCCAAGTTATTATTCACATTGCAAATCGCAGCGTCAATTGCTGGTACTTTCCATTTTTTGGAGAATTTCTCTTCCAGAGGATAGAGAATTGAGAACCTCTTATGAGGGAGAAAATGTTTATCCGGTTTATCCCATTCCAAAAAAATAAGCTGTTCAAGTAATGCTTGCGCAGGAAACGCATGCAAGGATGGGAAGGTTTTAAGGAACCTAAGAAAGAGGCCACGTTTTCATGAGACTCTGTGAGAGGCAGCATGAAAGAGGAACGAACCATCTCTGTAAGAGTTTGTACCAGCAATTTTTCAGATTCATATTGAGATGCTGGAAAAGGTTCATCTACTGTTGTTTCCTCAGTAGAAGAATCATTGGTAAGCTCTTCTTGATTGATTAAGGGTAGAACCTCATCGTGTGCCCACTGTTCCCCTTGTAAAGCTGAAGCGGGAGGAGGGGGACCTAGTACACTTCCTATCCATTTGAATGGATGATGCGATTAAAGCTGCTAGACTTTCTTCCAGACCCTGGAGTGAGGAGGAAAGGGTTTCTTCAGTCACATATGTAGGTGCTGAGATGTGAGAGGCAGTTGCACCAACAATTTGCTCTAATGGCTCACCCTGAGTTGCCATGATTGGTAATTCAGGCGAGGAAGACAACATGGAAATACAGCTTGAAATCCCAATGCCTGGGGGCTGGGGGTGAAGCCTTTACTCTTTTGTGGTGTCTTTTTTGGCAGGCATAGTCCTAAATACAAAAACAGAGGCGCTATACACATTGCAGTCTCTGACCATCTCCTGCACCATGTCCCCAGTCTCTGACCATCGTCATTTTCTGTATTGGTCATTTTCGGGATCGGTTTTCGGCCTAGTGCATTTTTCATTTTCGGTATCGGTTTCAGCACACCTCTATTCCGAACATATAATGAGACAAGCAGGTGATAGGATTTTCTAGACTGGTGGCCTGAGACTAAGCTCATAGCTAGAAATGGCTTGGCCTCAAACAGAAATATTGGAATGAAAAGATGGGACTTCAGCTTTATGTCAAGACATAGAAATAGACATCTTCTGTCTCCAGCAGAAATATGATATAGTCTGGTCAATGGAAGAGCAAGGTTGAAAGATCTTCAAAAGTTGCAATATGACCAAGCACAAAAGTCTGAATTGTCCAGGCTATGGTATTTTCTTTCACTCTCTATGGATGTGAAATCTACCTAAAGAAGAAACAGGACAGGAAAGGCATGATAACCTTCAACTTTGGTGTTGACAAAAAAATTCTATGAATACCGTGGACAGCAAGGAAAACTGACAAATCGATCTATTAATAAATCAATCCCACCCATTCACTTCAAGGCTAGGTTCACAATATTGCAGGTTTTGCAAGCCACGTTTGCTCAGGCACGGCAGTCCATTTATTTGAAAGGGGCTGTTGTGCCTGCATTTAATGCAGGAAAAAGATCCATGCAGGCAAATAGAGCTTTCAGTTTGAGACATCTGAAATCACTGGAGTTCATCGACAGGTTATTTGACCTGCAGATGCCTCTAAAGCCAGTCATAGATGGTTTGAATCTCGGGTAGTTCAGCAGGGACAAGCCGAAAATCAAACCATCTACGCAGATCCATCGATGGACTTGGGTACAACCAGCATGTTGGATTTTTACATGCGTTTATTACCAGCGGCTATAGCAGCTAGCAATATTCACTGTGTTCTCATCAGGGACAGTTCCCCTGTGCCCCCCTCCCCACCGGGAGAACACAACAGCTCTGCAGGATGGCTCCCCCCCCATTGGATGTGTTGATGGGGCAAGTGAGTGATTTTCTTTCTTGCAACCTGTGGTTGCAGGAAAGAAAAAGCATATCATCTATGACCTGTCTAAGCTGCGTGCCCCCGTTTCCAGCTTCTTCTGCATTCCTACTGACTTGTTTAAGAGAAAAGCAATTCCAACAAGAAACCATC
The DNA here is from genome assembly GCA_028564925.1 of Lithobates sylvaticus. Classification (NCBI taxonomy): domain Eukaryota; kingdom Metazoa; phylum Chordata; class Amphibia; order Anura; family Ranidae; genus Lithobates; species Lithobates sylvaticus. The sequence goes on along the minus strand of CM053027.1, from coordinate 545,860,863 downwards.
AAAAGGCTCTTACTTGCCACAGGTTGATTTTTAGGCAAATCCCTGGTTGGTGAAAGGAAAAGGGGTGAACAAAGGCTTTGTTCTTTAAATATGATTGGTGTAGAGTCAAGCTGGCTGTCGATGGGCCATTTGCGTTTCGGGGTCTTAAAAAGGCTGTCATCCAGTCCTTCCACTCCCTTCTCTTCATCTACACACAGCCTGGACTGCCTCTGTACAGCTTCTGCAGTGAGCTCCTCAAACCAGTTCACACTGATAGGACCTAGATCTGTAAGAAAGATTGCAACATTATAAAGAGAGAAATCTCAACAATATGACAGTACTAAAAAAATTAAAAATTTAAAAAATTTTTTAAAAAATAGAAGAAGAAATCACACACACACTAATTTTACAAAATGTTACTCCCTTTCGCTGCCAGAGCCGATGCTGCAAACGTGCTAAAAGTGCACTTTTTAGACCTAAAGATTGGGTAAAACCCCCAGACATTGTATATTATTTGAAAGCAGAGACATTGGAGAATAAAATGGAGGTGATGGCAATTTAAGTCACACAATATTAGCACAACAGTTTATCAAAGCAATATTTTCAGTAAAAAAAACACTAAAGTAAATTTTAGGGCACAACATATTAACCATTTGTTTGCTAAAATACGAAGTTGCATCAGGTAAAAACAAGGGGGTCTGGCTGCAGAGTGGAGCTCCACCAATGATAGGAAGCATGTGACCTCCACTCCCCCCCCCTTTTTTTTTTACTGAACTTTAAGGATGAGCTCAGGCGTGTTCGCAAACAGCACGTGCAGAGCCCGCCAGGAAGTCGGCACTGGGAAGCGCTAATCACCAGCTGACAGATATTTCCTGATCCCTGCAGCCGTGCATCGGACAATGTCTCACTGCTTGCGATAAGTGCTCCGCAGTGCCGACTTCCTGGCGGGCTCTGCATGTGCTGTTTGCGAACACACCTGAGCTCATACTTACTGAACTTTATTGTGAATCTCTGCAGCTGGAGCTCCACCGTCACCAGGAAACATGTGACCTCCACAATTTCACCTTTTTTATTTTTAAATAAGGATGAACTCAGGCGTGTTCGCAACCGCACGTGCAGAACCCCCCAGGAAGTCGGCACTGCACAGCGCTAATCACAGGCAGAGAGACATTTCCCGATCTCTGCAGCCGCGGATTGGGAAAATGTCTCACTGCCTGTGATTAGCGCTCTGCGGTGCTGAATTCCTGGCAGGCTCTGCACGTGCGGTTGCGAACACGCCTGAGCTCATCCTTATTTTTAAATTAACGTTAATGTAACAACCAACAAATAGACAATAACAAACAATAAATAGACAATACTACATTAAGTGGAGGTCACATTTCCTGTACATAATTTCTGTGTACAGTGGAGCTCCAGTAACTGCAGTCTGCAGCACATACGGAGCCATTCTGTTCTTATTTATTGAGCCTGAGATTTGCAGAAATGCAAGACATTTTTGGTAGGTTTTGTACTTTCTGTTAAAATGCTGACCTTAAAGCAGAGTTACTTTGGTTTTTGTGTTTATAAAAAGTATAGCTGCTGACTTTTAATAAATAAACACACTCGCCTGTCCCAGGATCCAGCAATGCGGCTGCCCGAAGTCTCCGTTATCTCCCTCGAGCCGGCATTACAAGTGTCGGGCACCCCAGCTGCGACAGCTTGCTGCTTTGCAGCTGGGTGCGAGTTGCGCTGCGCCACCTCCACAGCCGGGCAATCTTCTGGGACCTGTGACATGTCCCAGAAGATTGCAGGAAGGGAGGAGGAGAGGAGAACTTCCGCTCAAGTCACCTAGGCAGCCCTAGCGGAAGTGGGAGAAGGGTGCCTGTCAAAACTAGGTACCTGCTCCCCCCCCCCCAAAAAAATAATTACATGCCAATGTAAATGTGGCATTTCAGGGGGTAAGGAGTGCTTAAAGCGGAACTTCCACTTTTGGGCGGAACTCTGCTTTAAGTTAACTTTGTAAACTGGATTCATTTGTAAAAGCAATTGTTTAACATTTACTAAGTTGCATTTTTGGCGATGATGGAAGTTCATGTTTATGTTGGAAGAAGAATGCAATCCATGTCTCTAAGCACAATCTTTTTAGCCCACCTTCATGCCAACTAACAGGGCCAAGATTGAGACACACATGAATGTTTTACGGTTCAATGGTATGTCGGCATTAAACCTAAATCTTCTTGAAAATCGTATATGTTCTGGTGAAAATATCCACTTAGCGACTGCCCGACCGTATTGTACTGCAGATGGGTGGCGGCTGTAGGCAAAGCAATGTACTGCTACGTCGCTGCCTACTCCGAGGTTTGGGGCGCATGTTCGGCCTCACCCAGCTCCAGCTGTGATTATTGTACACAGAGCCTGCCAGCAAGTCCTGGCCAATGATTCACACCCAGGACCAGCTGATCGGCTGTGTCCAATCACAGCTCAGAGCTCTTTGTTGAAATTCAATACAGGGTTCTGTACAGAGGGAGTGATCTGTCAGTGATGAGAAATTGAATGATCATTAGTATAAAGCAGCACACTGTGCTACCAAGGAAGACATCGTTATTGTATGACCAGCATATAATATATTACAGTTCTGTCTGAAATCGCCACTTCCTGCACCCTCTCCAGTAACGATCCCATCATCCACTGTACCCTGTCCAGTGCCAATACCACCATCCTCTCCAGTGCCAATACCACCACCAGCAGCAAAAATGTGATCTTGGAGTCTGATGATATTTACCAGACTCAACCTCTAATGACTTGTACACACGGTCGGACATTCCGACCACAAAATCTGTCAGATTTTTTCCAACGGATTTTGTTCGAAACTGTGTTGACATTTGTTCGTTACGATGGGACTACGTTCAGGCTAGTAGCCAATAGCTTTGGTCTCGTAATTTGGTCTGAGCATGCGTGGCACTATGTCCGATCGGAATTCTCTACAAACGATCGGAAAAAGTCAGATCGGATTTTTTTGTCGGAAAATTTGAGATCCTGCTCTCAAATTTTTTCCGTCGGAATAGAGCCCAAAGACGATCGGATTTTCCGACTATATAATCAGATCGGACCTTTTCCGTCGGAAAATCCGACCGTGTGTACAAGGCATAATAGTATATACAGTATATCTCTTCTGTCTGCCTTTTTCTTATAATTTACATATTAACTAAATTATACACCACACTTTGTTATTATTCGATTAATCAAAAAACAATAATTGTCCAACTAATCGATTATGAAAATAGTCGTTAGTTGTAGCCCTACTGTGAATGCTGGGGTAAATCAGAGTGCACACTGCTCTCCCTCACCAAGCTAGAGAATGTGCAGCACTTTGATTTAAGACAGACTGGGGCACGCTCTGATTTTAGACAGAACAGCACATGTTGTGATATACCCCAGCATTTACAGGAGGAGGATGCAACTCCCCCCTCCAGAGCTGCCCCACTTCCTAGCTTCCATCCTCCTGAAAACAGCACTCTAGCATTAGTGGGGACTCAGATTTAAGGCGGAATGAAGCGCACACTCTGATTTAAGGCCGAACAGGGTGTGCACTCTGCTTTAAAGGGGGAGAGGCGCACACTCTTATTTGCCCCAGTATTCAGATGAGGAGAATATAACTTTCTTCCTCCAGACCTGCTCTGCCTCCCAGTTTCCAACTTGCTGAGAATGTGACTCTAACATAAGGGGCAATGTCTGATTTGATTGGGGGGGGGGGGGGTATTAGATGATAGGAATGGGGGGCTTGTCTTCACTGCTGCACTCTACATGTTTTTCCACATGTACCAAATGTCAGCCGGCTCAGCAGGAACTGGATGACTTTCAGTACGTGTGTACTCCAGGGCTTGGCAAATTTGCCTTGAATCTAGGAGCCAGCTAAAAAAGTTAGGAGCCAGGCGCCGGGAACCGCATGTTCGGGTTGTCAAGCAATAGGAATTTGACAGCAAATTGACAGCCCCATATATTCAGGAAAAGACATTTCCAGTTAGCAAAGAGACAGCCCCATATATTCAGCAAAGAGACATCCCAATCCAGCAGAGACACCCCCACATAGCAAAGAGATAACCCAATCCAGCAGAGGTAGCCCAATTTAGCAAAGAGACAGCCCAATCCAGCAAAAAGACATCCCCATTCAGCAAACAAACAGCCCAAAAACATCAGCTCAGCTCACAGGTATAGGAAGTGTGCAGCAACAATGTACTGTAGCACCTACGCATTCAATGGGCAGGCCGGTCCACTATAGCTCCCCCTTCCTCTTTACCGCCATCGACCAACTAAGCTCAGTGATGCAACATCACGACTGAATTGCACGCCACCAGTCATGTGACCCTGATGCCCTGCCCACCCACTGCCGCCAGCCAAACAAAGGTCGCTGTAGCGAAGCTGGCAGCTCGGGACACCAGGAGTGAGAGCACACAGCAAACTCGGGAGTCGGGACAGCAGGCGCGGAACAGTGAATGGGCTGACAAAAGCCCAGGCGCCAGGATGCAATATCTAGTTGCAATTGTGACCAGGCGCCCTCTTCTCTGCTAAACGGTCCTGCTGGAACACCAGCATTCATTCAATTATTGTAATCTGGCAAGGGGAAGCTCAATGGGAGAGATCTCTGCATTACACATTGTTGTGTAGTGTTGATGTGTTTTTTTTTTACATCTGCACTACATACACTATGTTATATGGTATACATTTCTGACTGGAGCATTCTTTGTCTCAACAGGCACTGGTTTTAATTAAGTTATTTTTCAAACGTAGGCTCAGTCAAAGTGATGAATTTTTGAGGGAAGAAAAAGAGCACGTAATGAACACCTTGATTTTTATTTTTTGTTGATCCCTTGTACCAGAATTGATCGGGCTGAATCAGTCATAATTCTTGCAGTGAGTGACCCTCCGAGCACCAACTGGCCCAACCAAAGTTGATTTAAAAATTAGCTAGAGGGAAAATTATTGACCAGACAGCAACTGCTTCCTACCAGATACCATGACTACCTGAGTACAATAGCCGTCAGCAGAGATTCCTCAATCCACACAGTTTAGCATGGATGAAAGAAACAACTCATTTTCTCTTGTTCATTACACAGGATAAATAAAAGAAAACATGTATTGATGGCTTTAGTTCCAAGAAGGCCCTTATGTGGTTGCACAGTCTACACTAATAGTATATCCAACCCTATGCCTGGCTCTGCTGCACCAGACAGGGTATACATCGGATTTTACCTCCTAGCACCTCAAGCCTATAGGGATGAAGAGTAAAGCAGAGGTGGGCAGTGTACAGCGAGACCTGCTGCATCCCTGGGTTTTTAATACAAAGTAACACCTATACTTTAAATAAGCATTCCACCTCTAAGGCCAGGTTTTATTTTACACCCATTTTTAGTATGCAACATGAAATATGGTCCTGTCTCCTACCCCACCTGCCCCCCAACAAACCTACACACACCCGGGCATAAATCATGACATTTTGGCATTGATATTGAAAAATATATTTTTTATTTTAAGGACAGGGTCATATGAAGCCATTTATTATCACATAGTTGTTTGGCTCCTTTTTAAATTAGAATGATGACAGAAATCACAGTAATTGGCCCTGATAAAAAGTTTACATGCCCTGACACGTTTGGTACAGACACACAAGGTGACACACACAGGTTACATTTCAGTTAAAGTGGTTGTAAAGGAAGAAGGTTTTTTTATCTTCATGCATGAAGATAAAAAACCTTCAGCGTGCAGCAGCCCCCTCAGCCCCCTCAATACTTACCAGAGCTCCATCTCTATCCAGCGATAGGCACAAGTGCCTCAGCCATCCGGGACTCTCCCTCCTTTATTGGCTGAGACACAGCATTGGCTCCCGCTGCTGTCAAAGTCAGTTAGCCAATCAAGAGAGAGAAGGGGTGGAACGGCAGCTCCATGTCGGAATGGACACACGCCGCTGCCACTCGGCTCGGGTGACCCCGTAGCAAGCTGCTTGCTGTGGGGGCACTCAACAGGAGGGAGGGGCCAGGAGCAGCAAAAAGGGACCCAAGAAGAGAAGGATCTGGTCTACTCTGTGCAAAACCACTACACAAAGCAGGTGAGTATAATATTTTTTTTTTTCTTTAAAAATAATTAACAACTAGACTTTAATTACACTTTAAAAGGTTAAAGTGGTTGTAACCCAAAAAATACATTTCTAAAATACCTGGTTGATCCTGCCTGTTCCTTTGGGAACTGACCGCAGTAATCATGGCTGCTGATGCATACTGTGGTCAGTTTACGTGTCTCCGTCAGCCTGCAGTCTCTCCCTTTTCCCCTCCCTCTCTGCCTGTCAGCTCAGTCTGTGTAGTGAGAGCCAATCTCCCTCTTGCCACTATTTCCGCTGCAATACATAACCCCATTCTGTTTTAGAATGATCTAAAGTACTGTATGTCATTTTTTTTATAATTCTAAATACCTTCTTTCACAGCGCCGCTCTGCGGTTACGTGACCTCCCTCTGCTGGCCGGCTGATGTCAGAGGGGAATCTCAGCCCCTCCCGCTGCTCTCCTTAGATCAGGGAAGGAGAGCAAAGGGGGATCATGTGACCGCAGAGCAGCAGTGTGAGAAAAGGTATTTAGGATTAGAATTAAAAAAAAAGACACACAGTATACTTTAGATCTTCATAAAACAGAGAGGATACATCTAATGGGGTTATGTGACTTAACAACCACTTTAATTTCCCACATCTGTTTTTTTTTTTTAAATTGCACTTAGTGTCTGTGTATAAATAGTCAATGAGTTTGTTAGCTCTCACGTGGATGCACTTAGGCTAGATACTGAGCCATGGGGAACAGAAAAGAACTGTCAAAAGGCCTGCATAACAAGGTAATGGAACTTTAAAAATATGGAAAGAGATATTGAAAGACATCTAAAGTAGTGATGTACCGCTACCAGGCATTTTTGTGAGTGTCGGTACTTGCGAAAAATGCTCCAATACCAAAAACCGATAACGGAAGTGACGTCAGCTGGGGGCGGGCACCTCTTCCTCCTCCCCTCCGGCAGTGGGGTTTGAACCAGTACGCGCTTTACGGCGCCAGGACAGGGGGGGAGGGAAACTCCTCAACACAGTGGGAACAGTCTGACAGCTGGCCACACTGACACTCCTGCTCCCGGCTGTCTTATTGTGCAGCATTGCCACAATCGTCTCCTGCCTCTGTAAACAAGAGGGTGGGTATTGTCATAACTCCTCCATTCCTGTTCCTGCACACAGAGAGAGAGGTGGCTGCTACCCAATGACAGAGAGTGGGTGGGTTGCCAAGGGCGAGGAGCTGGACAACATCAGCATGTGTATTTCTATAGTGTGAGACAGCTGTGGAAGCATCCCTGGAAACAGAACCGAGTATTGAGGGGAGCAAGTCCTGCAAACAGTTTAGTATAATATGTACAGTACGGTGTCAGCAGGGTACAGACCGGTCTTATACACTAGCACCATACAGTATATACAGACCAGTCTGTCCACTGACACTACTGTATATGTTATACACACACACCAGTCTGTATTCAATGTACAGTATTGTGTCAGTGTACAGAATGGTCTGTACCTAACGTCCTGTACTGCGCCCTAACGCCCTGGTACTGCTTCCTCCTTCCACCACCAGCTGTCACCTCTGCCCCCATGTCTCCCAATAACCCTCCCATCCCCATCCTCTTTCCCCCCAGCGATCACGGCCTTTCTCTTCTCAACGCTCCCTCCCCACAATCCCTATTTCCCCCCACCCTCAACTACCCTGCCCTCACTTACCCCTCCCACCCTGCCCTCATCCAACTCCCTAACAACCCCCCCAAACCACCCCCCTACCTACGCGATAGGTATCGGTAATTGGTATCGGCGAGTACTTGCAAAAAACTATTGGCACTCGTAGTTAAAAAAGTTGCATCGGTGCAACCCTAATCTAAAGCCTTGAATATGTCAGTCAGTATCGTTCAATCATTTCTTAAGAAGTGGAAAATTCAGGGATCTCTTGATACTATGCCAAGGTTAGGAAGACCAATAAAGATTGCAGCCACAACCACCAGAAGAATTGTTTGGGATACAAAGAAAAGGCCATAGGTAACCTCAGGAGAAATAAAGGCTGCTCTGAAAAAAAGACCATGTGAGCACAATACGATGATACTTGAACACAAATTAGCTGCATTGTCGAGTTGCCAGAAAGAAGCCTTTACTGCGCCAATGCAACCAAAAAGCCTGGTTACAATATGCCCAACACCTTGACACACCTCACAGCCTCTGGCACACCGTAATCTGGAGTGACGAGACTGAAATAGAGCTTTAGGCTGGATCCACATACAGGTGCATCTCATAAAATTTGAATATCAAAAAGTTAATTTCAGTAATTCAATTCAAAAGGTGAAACTCGGATTTTATATAGATGCTGTACACAAAGTGATATATTCCATGCAGTTCTTTCTTGTAATTTTGATGATTATGGCTTATAGCAAGTGCAAACCCAAAATTCAGTATCTCAGAAAATTTGATTATTACATAATAGTTGTAGACCAATAAAAAAAATGATTTTTAATACAGAAATGTTGGCTTAATGTAAAGTATATCCATGTACAGTATAGCCACATTACGACCGCCGCATCTACAAATACGTCGGCAGAATGGCACGGACAGGCATATGGGCGTACAGGTACGTCCCTTTGAATTTGCCGCCGTGCCCGTCGCAAGCTCCGTGAGTCGGGTCGCGGGTCCCACGGACTTGATTGCCGTGGGGATACTCGCGATCGTCTCACGGAGAGGAGGAACGGGGAGATGCTAAAGTAAACAAGCATCTCCCCGTTCTGCCTAGTGACAGTGTCACTGATCAGCTCTCCCTGTTATCGGGAGCAGTGATCAGTGTAGTGTTACACACAGCCCCTCCAGTTAGAAACACTCCCTAGGACACACTTAACCCTTCCCTAGCCCCCCTAGTGGTTAACTCCTTCACTGCCAGTGTCATTTTTACAGTAATTTAATCGCACTGATCGCTGTAAAAATGACAATGGTCCCAAAAATGTGTCAAAATTGTTCGATGTGTCCGCCATAATGTCGCAGTCACGATAAAAATCGCAGATCGCCGCCATTACTAGTAAAAAAAAATTTTATTATTAATAAAAATGCCATAAAACGAACCCCTATTTTGTAGACGCTATAAATTTTGTGCAAACCAATCAATAAACGCTTATTGCGATTTTTTTTTTTTTTTTACCAAAAATATGTAGAACACGTATCGGCCTAAACTGAGGGTAAAAAAATTTTTTTTATATATTTTTGGGGGATATTTATTATAGCAAAAAGTAAAAAATAATGCGTTTTTTTCAAAATTGTCGCTATTGTTTTGTTCATAGCGCAAACATTTTAAACCACAGAGGTGATCAAATACCACCAAAAGAAATCTCTATTTGTGGGAAAAAAAGGACGTCAATTTTGTTTGGGAGCCACGTTCCACGACCGCGCAATTGTCAGTTTAAGCGGCGCAGTGCCGAATCGCAAAAAGTGGTCTGGTCTTTTGCCAGCGAAATGGTCCGGTCTGAAAGTGGAGAGTATGCACTCAATACTTGCTTGGGGCTCCTTTTGCATGAATTTCTGTATACGGTTGGTAAGCGGTTAACAGTTTGCCTGACCAGCCATCGTCATTATTGTTGACACAGCTGCGCAAATCACTGTAGCTGTACGTCGGGCGCTTTACGAGCAAGAACAGGCGTGCGAGCACGCGGCGCCGATGTGCGTGGCAGGTGGCCGCGATCACACAGAGAGCGAGTCTGTCAGTGTATACAAACAGATCCCCGTTCTGTCAGGGGAGGTGAGAGATCTGCTGTTCCTAGTGATCAGGAATAAGGATGAGCTCAGGCGTGTTCGCAACTCCACACGCCCGCCAGGAAGCTGACACTCCGCAGCACTAATCACAAGCAGTGAGACATTTCCCGATCCGCAGCTGCACAGATCAGGAAATGTCTCATTACCTGCGATTAGCGCTGTGGCGTGTCGGCTTCCTGGCAGGCGTGTGGAGTTGCGAACACGCCTGAGTTCATCCTTACTCAGGAATAGCGATCTCTCTCTACTCCCTGTCAGTCCCATCCCCACTAAGTTAGAATCACCTCCCTAGAGAACACTTAACCCCTTGATCGCCCCCTAGTGTTAACCCCTTCCCTGCCAGTGACATTTACACAGTAATCAGTGGCTATTTTTAGCTCTGATCGCTGTATAAATGTCACCGGTCCCAAAAAGTGTCAAAAGTATCCGATCTGTCCGCCGCAATCCTGCAAAAAATAAATATAGGGGAGTAGAGTACTAGTAGGAATAAAAAGTATAATAAAAAGTCCCTAAAACTATCCCCTATTTTGTAGACGCTACAACTTTTGCTCAAACCAATCAATATACGCTAATTGCGGGGGATATTTATTATAGCAAAAAGTAACAAATATTGTTTTTGTTTCAAAGTTGACACTTTTTTTTTTGTTTATAGGGCAAAACATAAACACCAGAGAGATGATCAAATACCACCAAAAGAAAGATTTCTGGGGGGGGGGGGGGGGGTCAATTTTGTTTGGGTACATCGCACGGCCGCGCAATTGTCAGTTATAGCGGCGCAGTGACGTATCACAAAAAATGTCCTGGTCATTAAGGGGGTAAAACCTTCAAAGGCCGGGGTGGGTAAACATGTAAAAATAATGCAGAAATGGCTCTGGCAGCAAGAGGGTTATATAGAAAGTGCAGGGTGCTCCTTATTGGTTCTGTAGTCAGATGTACACAGGAACTGCACTGCCAGGCACATTCCTCCTCCATCTACTGACAGGGAGAAGTTCTAGTAAACAAAGCACACAGGTCATCATGTATACTGGGATGGATGGGTGTACACAGGGATGGATATACACGGGCTCAGCACTCGGGGGGGATTACACACCACATGTACTCCGCACAGTACCTGAGGCCGGACAGTGTGCACGGAGGAGGTGCAGGAAGACGGAGCCCCCCGGCTGTACAGCCGCCATGTCTGTGTGATGACAGTGCGGGTGGAACACCGAGCTCGGAGCACACAGGAAGTCCCGCATTGCCCAGCACCGAGTCCCCTCTCATCCCGTCCACATACAGACTCCACTTCACGCTTCAACTTCCCGCTACCAGCGAGGCCCCAGCCCACACCGACTACAGCCAATCACAAAGATCGACTAGTACCGGGTCCGGTTCTCTGCGGATAGAACGAGGGTTGTGATTGGCTGTGGCGCTGCATGGCTCCACCCACCCCCTTACTGTAGTAGTGAGGGAGGGTGGTAATGTAGTGCGATTTGCAGTGGAGATGGCAGTGTTGGAGTCGTTGTCTTCTGGTCACAATTGCCCCTATGTAGTCCTAATGTACAGATCTCTAGAAATAAACCAGAAGACATGATTACATTACTCAGTATACGAACGTATTACATAGGAAATATCTAATGCCCCGGTGCCCAACTGTTCTTGTTCTTGGCAATTTTTGTTGCACCCCCCTGGACCCTGCACCCTGTACACACGGATCTGTATTCCCTAGTATTGTCCTGTTATAGCAGCAAGTGTTCCCATTGCTCCACATACACAGCTCTGCACTCAAATTACACTTTCCTACACATCGGTACAAGTTCAGTCATTACTTTTCCTTCCCTTTTTATTTATATATATATATATATATATATATATTTTTTTTTTTGTTGTTGTTTATTCGTTATTTTTAGATTTTTGTTTTTATTTCTATTTTATTATACTTTATCATACTCTAAAATACTTTAAATTACTCAGAATGGGTTTTTGACATGGAATTGTTAAAATGTTAAACTGTAAAATGGTCCAACTCAGGGGCGTTGTTAGGTGGGAAAAAGACCAGGCAGGGGCTTAAGCCCGAAGCTGGTTGCTGCCTGGCTTACCAGTGCCCATCAATGCTGACCACTAAAAACTGACCTACCTGACACACACTGACCTACCCGACACACACTGACCTACCTGACCGACATTGACCTACCCGACACACACTGACCTACCCGACCGACATTGACCTACCCGACACACACTGACCTACCCGACACACACTGACCTACCTGACACACACTGACCTACCCGACACACACTGACCTACCCGACCCGAACTGACCTACCTGACACACACTGACCTACCCGACACACACACTGACCTACCCGACCGACATTGACCTACCCGACACACACTGACCTACCCGACACACACTGACCTACCCGACCCGAACTGACCTACCTGACACACACTGACCTACCCGACACACACTGACCTACCTGACCCACACTGACCTACCCGACCCATGCTGACCTACCTGACACACACTGACCTACCCAACACACACTGACCTACCTGTCCCACGCTGACCTACCTGACCCACACTGACCTACCTGACACATACTGACCTACCTGACCCATACTGACCTACCTGACCCACACTGACCTACCTGTCCCACGCTGACCTACCTGACACACACTGACCCACACTGACCTACCCGACCCAAACTGACCTACCTGACACACACTGACCTACCTGACCCACACTAACCTACCTGACACACATGACACATACTGACCTACCTGACCCACACTGACCCATATTGACCTACCTGACACATACTGACCTACCTGACCCACACTGACCTACCCGACCCACACTGAACTACCCATTACACACTGACCTACTTGACACACACTGACATGCACTGACCTACCTGACTATAACACGTCAGACTTCAGGTGACCGTGATCTCCTTATGCAGCTCAGCAGTAGTGTGCTGCGCATCCCTCCCAGTAGACAGCAGACAGGCAGAGACAGGAGAGGAGAGCTGCCTGCCCTAGCGCCAAGCAGGGATCTTATAGTGCTCGGCGCGGCCGCATTGTAATTCCTGCCTTCTGGAGCCCGCAGCGCCTATGATGGACGTCACACATACCGCGGTCCTGGCATTTGACCAGTGAGGGGGGGGGGGGGGTTCACTTGCTGGTTGCTGCCTGGCTTACCAGTGCCCATCAATGCTCACCACTAGAAACTGACCTACCTGACCCACACTAACCTACCCGACACACACTGACCTACCTTACCCACACGACACACACTAACCTACCTGACCCACACTGACCTACCTGACCCACATGACACATACTGACCGTGACCTCCTCCTGCAGCTCAGCCATAGTGTGTGGCGCATCCATCCCAGTAGACAGCAGGCAGGCAGAGACAGGAGAGTAGAGCTACCCGCCCGAGCGCCTGGCTGGGATCTCATAGCGCTCGGTGCGGCCTCATTGTAATTCCCGCCTTCTGGAGCCCGCAGCACCTATGATGGATGTCACAGGTCCCTGGCGTTGGACCAGTGGGACGTCCATCATTGGCGCTGCAGGCTCCAGAAGGCGGGACCTGCTATGTCACTCGGCCACACTCCAAATCAGATCTGGCTCGGGGCTAATAATAGATTTGTGAATGCCCAAGACACTGGGCTTTTTGGAGGCCCACTTGGGGCTCCTGCCCCCCTCCCAACGCCACTGGTCCAACTGTTCATCCATGCTCAACAATTACTATTACGTTAAGAGTACAAATTATTATAAGATGAACCACACATACTGCAATTACCATTCTTCCAATATAAGCGTCATTTGACACATGCTGTATGATAACCTCTTGTTTGTACAAATTATCCAGAAATCAATAACAATGGAAAAAAAAGGATCCTGTAATATGTCCCCGGTCAACTCTTATAGCATAGTCTGACAGTCTCTGATCATCTCTTCTATCCTGTCTGCAGTCTCTGACCATCTCTTTTATCATCTCTGTGGTCTCTGATCATCTTTTCTATCATGTTTGTGGTCTCTGATCAACTCTTCTATCATGTCTGCGGTCTATGATCATCTCTTCTATCATGTTTGTGGTCTCTGATCAACTCTTCTATCATGTCTGCGGTCTATGATCATCTCTTTTATCATATCTGTGGTCTCTGATCATCTCTTTTATCATCTCTATGGTCTCTGATCATCTCTTCTATCATGTCTGCAGTCTCTGATCATCTCTTTTATCCTGTCTTCGGTCTCTGACCATCTCCTTTATAATCTGTGATCATCTCTTATATCATGTCTGCGGTCTCTGATCATCTCTTTTTTCATGGCTGTGGTCTCTGATCATCTCTTCTATCCTGTCTGCGGTCTCTGATCATCTCTTGTATCATGTCTGCAGTCTCTGACCATCTCTTTTATCATCTCTGTGGTCTCTGATCATTTCTTCTATCCTGTCTGCAGTCTCTGACCATCTCTTTTATCATCTTTGTGGTCTCTGACAATCTCTTCTATCATGTTTGCAGTCTCTGACCATCTCCTTTATCATCTCTGTGGTCTCTGATCATCTCTGCGGTCTCTGATCATCTCTTGTATCATGTCTGCAGCCCCTGATCATCTCTGCAGTCTCTGAGCATCTCTTCTATCCTGTCTGCAGCTCCTGATCATCTCGTGTATCATTTCTTCAGTCTCTGAGCATCTCTTCTATCCTGTCTGCAGCCTCTGATTATCTCTTTCATCATCACTGTGGTCTCTGATCATCTATGTGGTCTCTGGTCATCTCTATCCTGTCTGCAGTACCTGATCATCTCTTCTATTCTGTCTGCAGTCTCTGATCATCTCTTCTATCCTGTCTGCAGTCTCTGAGCATCTCTTCTATCTTGTCTGCAGCCTCTGATCATCTCTTGTATCCTGTCTGCAGTCTCTGACCATCTCTTGTATGCTGTCTTCAGTCTCTGACCATCTCTTGTATGCTGTCTGCAGTCTCCGACCATCTCTTGTATCCTGTCTGCAGCCTCTGATCATCTCTTGTATCCTATATGTAGTCTTTGACTATCTCTTGTATTTTGTTTGCAGTCCCTGACCCTCTATTGCAGTGGTTCTCAACTCCTGTCCCCAGGACCCACTAACCGGCCAGATTTGAAGTATAACCTTGGGGAGATGCAGACTAGAATACAGCAACCACTGAGCAGCAAATTATATCACCTGTGATGTATTTAAGTTATCTTGCACGCCTGACCTGTTAGTGGGTCCTGAGGACAAGAGTTTAGAACCACTGCTCTATTGTATCATGTCTGCAGTCTTTGACCATCTCTTGTATCATGTCTGCAGTCTTTGACCATCTCTTGTATCATGTCTGCAGTCTTTTACCATGTCTAGTATCCTGTCTGCAATCTCTGACTATATGCTGTTATATGTGTGTATAGTCTGTGACACTGATATTTAGGTGTGGCCCTTAGTGATGTTGAGGGCCACACTTGAGTTCCCCCATATAAGGAAAGTTGGCCACCACTGACCTAAAGCAAAACTAGTAATGTTTCCTATAAGCCTGCACTCAAATAGCTGATGAGGGTGTGGATAGTTTGCTGCGTTGAGCAATTACAGGCGAACAGTATCAATGACGGTGTTCTATCGGATAGTGCCCACTATCGAGAAGTGCCCGGAATGAACAGCGCATGGGAGCAGCACAACAGCTGATTTTACGATCAGCTGTTGTGACAGCAAGACGGCGCCTGCGCACAATAGCCGACGGAAGACATTTTTGTGTCAGATTGTGCCTCGCACTGGCGATGCGTGTTCATGACGGTGAGGGGTGGATTTGTACATGATGGGGGTGGATTTTTAATGATGGGCAGTGCTGCTAAACACATATTTTTCTGATAGAAAAACCCGCCCTTCAGTTGGCTAAACACGCCCCGCAAGCGTCCAGGAAGAATAGCAGAAAAATATGTGTTTTGCAGCACTGCCCATCATTTAATAATCCGCCCCCATCATGTACAAATCTGCCCCTCACCGACATGAACACGCATTGCCAGCACGGGGCACAATCTGACACAAAAATGTCTTCCGCCGGCTATTGTGCGCAAGCGCCGTCACAACAGCTGATCATAAAATTAGCTGTTGTGCTGCGCATGCGCCGTTCATCCCAGGCACTTCTCGATAGTGGACACTATCGGATAGAACACTGCAGCCTTGGATTTGTATGGAGTACAAATCTGACAGCTGCTGCTGTTCACACACTCTGTGTGAATCTACTAGTTCTAGCTGGCTCATTCACACTATGTCCACTGAGTTGTATAGACCAACATAGATTCAAGGCAAAAGCACATAGAAAACTCTTGTTTTCTATTTGCCATGTTTACCCCATACATGCGCATTGGTGTGCAATGTGCAAAAGTGCATGTTATGCGCATCACAACAAACCTGTCCGGCCAGTGGATTTCTAATGATAGATACAGTAAGTGATAATGGTCATTTACAGTTGTAAATTATTGGTCGCACATTTTTCCACCTTGTAATCTCATAATCTGATCGAGTGAAATATAATTTTGAACACTTAGTTCTGCCGATCAATGGAAAATTATTGATAATATTTCCACCCTGGACAATCAATTTTGATTGATTGAATCTGATTAATAATGAGTCTAAATCGATCAGAAGAGAAGCTATGGCTCATCAATCATTTGCAGATTTGCTTATTCTGATCAAATCACACATCAAGCAGCCAATAACACTGAAGCGTGTATGGTCACCATAAACATTACAATCCAATCATACAATCCCTGTGTAATCAACTTTAGATTTACCAAAACTGTGTAATACGATGACCTGCCTAAATTACCTGATCAACTTGTATACAAACTTGCCTTACATAATTGATACATCTACTGGAAATTGTACAATCAGATTTTAATGTGCGTGGTGAGCTTTAAAGTGGTTCTAAAGGCAGAAGGTTATTTACCTTTATGTATTCTATGCATGAAGATAGATAAACATGCTGTGTGCACCAGCCCCCACTAATACTTACCTGAGTCCCATCTTGATCCAGCGATGTGCACGAGAGCCTCGGCTGTCTGGAAACACTTTCTTCTGATTGGCTGAAACAGCAGTGGGTGTCATCAACTCCCACCGTGTCAATCAAAGTCAGTGAGCCAATGAGGAGAGAGAGAGGGTGGGGCCAAGTCGTGGCTCCTTGTCTGAATGGACACAGAGCAGTGGCCCAGGAGCAAGCCTGCTCAGGTGCCCCCATAGCAAGCTGTTCACTTGTGGGCACTTGGCAGGAGGGATGGGCCAGGAGCACCAGCGAGGGACCCGAGAAGAGGAGGATCTGGGCTGCTCTGTGCAAAATCACTGCACAGAGCAGGTGAGTATAATATGTTTATTCTTAAACAAACAAACAAAAAAAAAACTTTATCACTTTAAAATTACTAAAAATATGTAACAGGAGGCAACCCTAAAGGGTCCATTACACTTGTTTGAATTGTCATGCGACTTTGGACATGACAAATTGCAGCCCATTGCTTGTAATGGCGCTCATTCAAATCGTTGCAGCAAGTTTTACCTTGAAAAGGTGCTTGCACTTCTAGTGCGACTTATGATGTGACTTTCATCCATAGAATGTAACGTCGGATCAAAGTCGTGCTCCAAAGCGGCACTGGAAATTATGCAACTTTGGAGATGCGTTAATGTCAATGGAGCTTAAGCAACCAATTAATTTTGAATCAGGCAGGCCCTTATACTATATAGTTGATAATGAATAATGAATATATTAGTGATCTATAGGAATTTATTGGAGTGATCTATAGGGGTATATTGGAGTGATCTATAGGGGTATATTGGAGTGATCTATAGGAATATATCGGAGTGATCTATGGGAATATATTGGAGTGATCTATAGGAATATATTAGTGATCTATAGGAATATATCGGAGTGATCTATAGGAATATATTGGAGTGATCGATAGGAATATATCGGAGTAATCTATAGAAATATATTAGAGTGATCTATAGAAATATATCGGAATGATCTATGGGAATATATTACAGTTATCTATTGGAATATATTAGAGTGATCTATAGATATATATTGGAGTGATCTATAGGAATATATTAGTGATCTATATGAATATATCGGAGTGATCTATAGATATATATTGGAGTGATCTATAGGAATATATTGGAGTGATCTATAGGAATATATCGGAGTGATCTATAGGAATATATCGGAGTGATCAATAGGAATATATTGGAGTGATCTATAGGAATATATTAGAGTGATCTATAGGAATATATCGGAGTGATCTATAGATATATATTGGAGTGATCTATAGGAATATATTGGAGTGATCTATAGATATATATTGGAGTGATCTATAGATATATATTGGAGTGATCTATAGATATATATTGGAGTGATCTATAGGAATATATCGGAGTGATCTATAGATATATATTGGAGTGATCTATAGATATATATTGGAGTGATCTATAGGAATATATCGGGGTGATCTATAGATATATATCGGAGTGATCTATAGAACTATATCGGAGTGATCTATAGGGGTATATTTGGATGATCTATAAATAAAGTCTATTGGAGATCTCCTGATCCCGGTGAATGTGTCCTCCTCCTCCCCGGGCGGTGATTAGTGATGGTCCTCAGCTGGTCCGCACACTGATAAGGTCCGCTCCCCGCCCCTCCGCTCACACTCGGCACAGGGATGGCGGGGTTCCTGTACTCTCCGTATAGCGCCTATCAGCACTACACTCCCCCGGCTCCGCAGCCTCCCGCCCGGAACAAGCAGGCCAGCTGGAAGTCCGGGAAGAGCGCGGAGCCCACCGACTACCTGGACAACCTGCAGAGAGCCCAGCTGAAAGCCATCCTGTCCCAGGTGAACCCCAACCTCACCCCCCGCCTGCGCCGGGCCAACACTAAGGAGGTAGGGGTGCAGGTGAACCCGCGGGTGGACACCGGAGTACAGTGCTCTCTGGGGCCCCGCACCCTCCGGAGACCCAATCCTCCACCCCCGCCGCCCGAGGCTGTGCGATTCACCCGCCCTGTGGCCGTCTATTCCCCGGTACTGGAGCGCCGCCTCCTCTCTCTGCGTCCAACCGACTACAAGAACGCCCAGAACGAGGAGCGGGGGGCGGAGAAAGAAGAGAGGGAGGCGGAGCAAGAGGCAGAGCCGAGCGGGGAGAAGAGCGGAGACGACCATGAGGAGCTCAGGAAATCCGCCTTCCAGGTACAGAACACGGGGGGAGTAGCATTAGGATTAAATGCACTAATCCCTACTGCCCTGAACCCTAGTATCTCTCTTGCAATAGACAATCGAACTGGATGGACTAATCAATCTAAATATGCCCCCCCCCCCTAATATCATTCACCCTGCATTAGGACTAGATATGCTAATTTTACGGCTGCACCCTAGGTCCAAGCTTTGGTATTCACCCAGAAAAACTACCTGGATTAGCCCCATTTTGCTCCCCCCCCTCCCAGAACCTGAACCCTAATGCCCTTTAGCCACCAATAGGTCTACATGGCCTAAGACCACTGCACCCCCTTTAAGCTTGGAGTATCCTTCACTCTGCAATCAGACTAGATGGACTAATCTCTCACACACACACACACACACACACACACACACACTCACACACACACACACAACACACACACACACACACACACACACACACACACACACACACACTGCACTCCAGGTTCAGGCTCTGGTGTTCTCAACCCTGCAATAAGACTAGATGGACAGACCCCCCCCCCCCCCAGGGCCGTTTTTAAGGCAGGGCAAAAGGGGTAGCTGCCCTGGGCCCTGTCATTGTTGTGGGGCCCAAAGCAGCTTCCTCATACTTGCCAACTATCCGTTTTTAGGCAGGGCAAAAGGGGTAGCTGCCCTGGGCCCTGTCATTGTTTAAATTCCCTTGTCCCTTGATGTTTTAGTCCCGTGCTGTGTCCCAATATCTCAGTATGAAGTGCTGCTACTAATGCTGCCCAGCTCTGCCCTATTGTTGCGTAAAGGTGACTCGCCTGCAGACCCTGTGTTTACATGTAAATTACCGGCTTTCATATGTAAATAAGGGCGGCCGGCGGCATTGATATGTAGATCATTCCCCCCTTAGGTCATATCCACAGTAATCTCTAGCAACCAATCAACAAGCAGAAATCATGTGCTGTAACCTCTAGCAACTAATCAGTGAGCCGTAATGTGTGCTGTAACCCTCTAGCAACCAGTCATTGAGCAGTAATGATACACCTTAACCTCTGGCAATTGCTGCCTGATCTGATTTTTCAGTCTATCTGCTATTTATTGTATGTCTCAGAGCAGGTGGAGAGCGAAACTGCATGTGGGGGAGGGGGGGGGGGCAAAAAAAGTTCTGCCCAGGTTCCAATCAATATTAGACGGCCCTGCCCCCCCCTACCACACTCCTTACTCCCATCCACTGGACATGGCTAATCCAAACTGCACTCCCCCCCCCCCCCCTTTTTTTTTTTGTTTTTCCCTTCATCCTGCTGTAGGACTAGATGTACTGTGCCAACTCATCCCCATCCTCTTCACATTGACATAGGCCTAATCCCGACTGTGGATCAGTACCTCTTTGGACACTACCCTAGCATGTGCTAGTATTCCAAATCCTGCAATGGGACTAGAGAAACTAATCCCCAAGCAATTGTCACCAACTGGGCACCCTGCACCTCAGTATCCTTTAACCTACAAAAGGGCTAGATGTACTAAATACCCCCAGACACTTGCACCCTTGGGTGAAATCTTGCGTCAGCACACACTAGACAGAGTCCTAGCATTTACCCTGCAATAGGACTAAATGGACTAATCCAACTGCACCGCTTCTCCTATACCGGACATGCCTGTAGTGGAGGAAGTGGGTGCATATGTACATTGGTATTAGCTCAGCTAGAATTTTATAATTCTGCCTAGTATGACTAATTAGTCATACTAACGCTTCCCGGTGTACAGGACAATCTTACTTTGTCTCATTGTTGACACATCCTTCTTGATAGTTTCATAGTTAGTAAGGTTGAATAAAGACATCAGTCCATCCAGTTCAACCTGAGTGTCTACAATTGTCCCTATCCCTGTATATTGCACACTCACATTGGTCCCTACCCTCAAGGAGCCCACAATCCAAGGTCCCCATTCATATACTAGGGCCAATTTATTTTTGGACAGAAGCCAATTAACCTACCTGCATGTCTTTGGATTGATGTCTCGCTAGTTACCACCCAAATCTTCTCATGAACTGTAAGTGGCCACACTGACCTTCATGCAAAGGTCTTGCTGGTGAAATCTGCAGCTAATGCTTGAGTGGGTGCATGTAGATGGCTGGAGAATAACCGCATAGAGATGTGACTGGGGTCTTCTTCCAATGTTCAGGATGATAGGTGGGGGTTTGGCGCCCTGAAGCAAGCTTGTAAAGTGGGGCTCTGTGCAGTGTATAAACATGCTGATGATCATTGGATTATTTTCAAGGTTCCTAAGTGGGAACTCCAAAAAAAGTATGCATTTGTCTTGTCTTTCAGTTCTTGGAACAAAAATATGGTTATTTCCACTGCAAAGACTGTAAAACGCGATGGGAGAGTGCATATGTCTGGTGTATTTCTGGAAGCAATAAGGTGAGTGCATTGATGTCAGATGAGATCACATAACAAATGGAATCCCTTTCTTAATGGGTTACCAGTCTTGTCTGTGCTCATCGGTAATGGGTGGTGTAGCGACTACCAGCTGGATACTTCAGATTAATGCACATATTCACCAGAACACAATGGATCCTCAAATGTAGTCCACAGTTTATTGCAGAAGGGTCACATCCAGTGGTGGCCAGGCAACCTGTTAAACTGTTAGTCATGTATATTTATTAAAAAAACCTAGGGGTGCTAGACTAATTGGTTTCTATTAGGTCCTTCAAGTTTTGAAGAGCATGTGATTGAGGCTGAGAGCTCTATTTGGCTTGTTTTTGATTGTCCTTGAACCCTCTCACTTTTGATTTTTAGATATAGATATCTATATATCTCATGTGATTGGATGGTTTTCAATGTGTAGGGTGGGGCTTTGAGCGCCATTGCGTTTTCCGTCTTGTTTCGTGGCACGCTGTAATGCATGCAATTTTTCTACAGATATGAGGGAGTTTTTGGCTTTTGTTTGTGCTCGTTGCTCCCCCCCAATTTTTTTTCTTTTTTTTAAGCACCAGCTGCCACTGGTCACATCATGAAGGGTACAAGTGATCTTTTGGCAATAAAAGCTTTGGCCTACATTTGAGGATCCATGGTGTGCTGGTGACTGCATTCTTGATGGGTTACCAGTCACATTAGATGGCTTTCGGCATCTAAACACATATATTTTAACTTCCAATCACTACATGAAATGGCTGTGTTCGCTTTGTCACTCAGTTGTGAAGATGCTAGAATTCTGGCAAGATCAACACTTTTTTTTTTTTATTTATTTTTTTCTAAACCTGCAGAAAATGTACTTTGCCTGGGGAAAACCTAATGCAGCCACCATTCTAAGGACTAGTAAACAGTACTGTTTAACATTGTTCCTAGATTTGGATATTTTAGTTTAGTGCTTGGGTGCGCCAATGCAGTATTAAACGTTTTTTTGATGAACCTAGGTTACACTATTGCAGTGCCTTTTTAAATAAAAGCCTTTTTTTTTTTTTTTTTCCCCCATATAACGAACACCCTGCAAATGCATGTGAATCCACTGGTTTCAAAAATGAGGGGTGCCAGTTGAAAGGGGTACCACTAGTCGTTATAGAGCCCTGGGCCCAGGCTGCTAACAAGCAAAAGGTTACCTGGACAGAAGGGGTGGGATTTACTGGCAACTATTCCCCCGTGTATCGTGACTGTAGGGCAGCCTATTCACTCAAATGGACTGCCCTATGCTTGATGAATGTGGCAAAGTAATTCATGGGTGCATTTTTGCTTCGTTCCAGTTTGTGCACATTTTTCCTCATGTTTGCCTCCTACATCTGGGGTGCCATTAATGCAAAAGAGCAGAATGTATTGGCTGTGGGAATGCATGTGACTTGCATGCTGATATGCCCCCACAACCACCCCCAACATTGTGAACCTAGCCTAAGAGAAACACAGGTGGGAGATAAACGTGTGGATGAAAGGGGGGGGGGGGGGGGGATACATTGGCACCACATCCCTGTAAATAGTACTTGCAAAGATGTTTAGACAAGCTAGGTTTTTTAAGGTGCTATATGAATTATCCAGACCTAACTTAAAATGGCATTTATTACAAATTCATGTTAAAATCCATAAGTTACAAAAAAAGATGCATATTTCTTCATCCTCTGGACTTGATCGTGTTAAGACCCTTTATGCATGTTTTGCCGCTTGGCTTCTTCAGGAAATATGCATGTAGGATGCTGGCTAAATTGTATATGGTACAACATTTTTATTTAAAATAAATACATCATATAGGGAGATGGCCAACCCACCCATCTATGAACTGTCCACCTTGGCAAAAGACAGCAGGTGGGGAAATGCTCACTCCTGTAGGAAGCAGAAATGTTCCCCAATGGTGCACAAACTATCTTCTGTGTAGGCAGGTGCTAACAGTTTGCAATGTACTGTGTGGAATATGCTGCTGATCTTGGTGTTACTCCTGTGACATCTGCTATTTGACCTGTTGAGGATCCTGTAGTTTGGGGTATTTTAGGCAGAAGGGGTGGGGCTCCAGGGCTGGTATACCCTCCCCCTTCCTGAGACTGGCCATTGGATGGAAGGGACCATACAGATATGAAGTGGGTCACCTCTTGGTGGGACAATTGGTGATTGACCTACCAGAACTTGGGGAAACTAATGCAAGTGAGGGTATGACGCCACCACAAAGCCATAATGGCTCTCGGTTTTGGCATTTCTCTATCTATTCTGTTGCATGGCCATGTAACTGCTGCAACCCACTTTAGAGTTGCTAGGTAAGTGAAATATCTGGTCTGACTTGCTGGGAGTACAGCGCAAAGTCTTGTGTATGGGAGTGAGGAACAAACAAAGCACAAAGAGGCAGCCAGTTGGGGCCCACTGTGTAGCAGAGCTTTTACCCTGGGCTTCCACTGATGCCTCAAAAATGAAATGTATAGTGTAAACGTATTGAACTGGTGGAAGAAAATCGTTTTTTTCCAAGGCGACTTTCAGGACAGCTGAGACAGTGACTCCTCCCACGAACCTTAGGAAACGCCTTCTTCCTCCAGACTTTAAAGGGAGGCACCTCCCTACCATACCTCAGTTATTGTTTCCTCTGGCCCGGAGGGAACATCTTTTTGGGAGGGAGTCAGGGTCTCTTGGGTGCTCCCTGAGGGACGAGGCTTCCTTCCCTTTTTTTTCCTCCTCTAGGGATCCGCTGTCCTCCCAACCTACCCAGGCCTCAGCAGCGGTAGCAATCGGGCTTTTTTTTTTCTTTCTCACAGGCTAAAAGCTCTGACCCAAAAAATGTCCTTCTCGCAGGGCCAAAATGGGAGAAAGTTGGAACAAAGTCCTATGCAGTACTTGCATCACTTCTTTAGTTAAAGTGGTCTTTCCACCAAAATGACAACATTATGCCTATTTACATTAAATGTGACAATAAAAAATAATTGGATAAAAAAAAAAAAATTCCCTGTTGCTAGGTGGTCCCACGAAATCTGCCTCTTTCTCAGCCCGGGCTAGAAACTTAATTTCCTCTCGGCAGTCAGTCATCTGGGACACGTGACAGGTCCCAGATGACTGTGCGACGTATCACGATGTGCGCCGCTCGCGCATGCGCAGTGAAGCCACAGCCGGGTGCCCACAGTAAGGATGCCGGCGCCACGAGGGGGTGCTTCGTTCCACCGCATCGCTGTACCATGGGACAGGTAAGTGTCCGATTCTTAAGTCAGCAGCTGCAGTATTTGTAGCTGACTTTAAAAAAAAAAAAAAAAAAAATTTGATGGGCCCTCTTTAAAGAGGAATCGGCTTCTGTATGTGATCTGGTTGCCTTTGTAAAGAGAGCTATATGCCACGATTCAAACTTTTCGTGAATCGTTAGTGAATCCTAGCTGCTAGTCAGCCTTCCACTTCAGTCTTCCCAGGGTTCTCTTTTTCTCCTGGTGTTGGAAGCTGTTCCTGAAGACCCTTCAAATAGGGAAGAACAAGTCCCCTGCGCCTTCCGTTAAAGATTCGGAAGAGGCGATTGAGGCAGTCTCCTCTAAATTTAAACTGTCCCTTGAAGAGGTAGATGGGCTCCTTAAAGCTATTCATGCTACACTTGGCTTAAAGGGGTGTTTCACCTTACAAAATTTTTTTTTAAGTCAGCAGCTAAAAAAAAAGTAGCTGCTGACTTTTAATAAGTACACTTACCCTCCCAGGGCGCCCACGATGTCGGTCGTGGAGGACGAGCTGTCCCTCAGCGATCCGGTTCCAACGCCGCCATCCTCAGTAAGGGAAACTGCTTCACGTTCCCTACTGCACATGCCCGAGTCGGCGCGCGGCCTACTGCGCATGCGCGACTCTAATTTGTGAATGGGGAACGCGATGTGTTGTGGGACATAGTTCCCATAACACACCGCGCCCCATTCACCAGAAGACGGAAGAAGAGAACATCACCGCGGCGCTGGAGGCAGATTAGGACGATCTGCCTAGCAACAGCCATTTCTGGTAAGTTAAAAAAAAAATATATATTTTTTTTTTTTTTTTTTTTCATTTTAAATGGTTACTAACATTTTATTAAGATTTATTTTATTTATTTTTTTCAGGGTGTCCCACCACTTTAAGGAAAGAAAGGAATTATCACTCCATGACCACATGAATGCAGGGTTAAATGAGCCTAAAGGGAGAACATTCCCAGTTCATTTGGTCATTTGGCAGGATCCGGAGAGAAAACCCTTTCTTTCCAAAGCCCTCGAGAGGCGTTATCCTTTCGAGGAGGACCCTGCTGCGGTGTAGTAGTCCAAGTGCCGCTAAAAGAGCGGCAGGAGGGGTTTTATTCGCATGTCTTCCTGTTGAAAAAACCGACCGGAAAATGTTGATTGATTCTCAATCTAAAGCCTATAAACGAATCCATCAAATACAGAAGGTTCAAGAGGGACTCATGTTTTTTTATTATATTTTTTTTCAGTCGGGAACCTACTGACGCCATGTTGCTTCATGGCGTCAATAGATTTAAAGGATGCATATTTGCATATCCCAATCTTACCCCAGTCTCAGAGGTATCTCAGGTTGGCGGTGAGGATGGGGGGTGTGGTTCATCTACTGTTCAGAGCCTTACCCTTCAGTCTGTCATAATCACCCCAAATTTTCACCAAGGTGATGGCAGAAGCGTTGGCTCAGCTGCGTCTTTAGGGAATCGCAGTTTATTCCTTATTTAGACGATCTGCTATTTTTCGCCCCATCAAGCGAAGAATTGCAGATCAATTTAGGCAGAGCACGCAGCCATTTGGAGGCTCTGGGGTGGATTTTAAACCTCAAAATCTTTCCTAAACCCATCTCAGGAGATTCGGTTTCTAGGGCATCTAATCAATTCTGTGGATCAAAGGATCTTTCTTCCTTGAGACAAGATTCACGGTGTGGTGTCGATACTGCAGACCAACCAGCATCTGACGGTAAGACAAGTCAGCTTTGGGTGTTCTGACTTCAACAATGCCAGCCGTCCAGTGGGCAAGGCTGCACTTCAGGTATCTGCAGGCTTTTCTTCTGAGATCTTGGGATCACAAAGTGGTATCCCTAGAAACAGAGGTAAAAATTCCAACCCAGGTGAAAAAGATCACTGTGGTGGTGGAAGACAGGCTATCCTATCAGAGGGGTTAGTCTGGGCTTTTCCCGTCGAGAAAAGACTGACAACCGATGCCAGTTCCTGAGGGTGGGGAGCCCACCTAGGAAAGGATTTCACTCAGGGAAACTGGTCCAAAAAAGAGGCCGCAAGGTCCTCAAACTGGAGAGAGCTTAAGGTGATTGCCTTAGCTCTAGAGTCATTTGCTCAGGATCTTCAGTCCCAGCATGTTCAGATCCTAACATAAAATGCTGTGGCCTATGTAAACAGGCAGGGGGGTACAAGGAACAAGTTGCCGCAAGTACTAGCTTTGGCGATTCTTCGGTGGGCAGAAAGACATATGTTGTCTGTATCAGCAATCCACCTAAAAGGGTCCCAGGGTGGCAGATTTCCTAAGCAGGAACGCTATTCAGGAAGCAGAATGGTCTCTGAACCCAGAAGTTTTCGCAATGATTGCTGAAAAGTGGGGGCAGCCAGAGGTAGATCTGTTCGCCTCAAGAGTGCCCAGGTTCCTCAGTTCTTCTCCCTGAACAATCGCGATGGGTCACTGGGGACAGATGCGCTGGCATATCCATGGGAATTCCGTCTGTTTCCGTGTATTTTAAGGAAAATTCAGAAGGAAAGGGTACCATTCATACTAATCATGCCCTTTTGGCCAAAGAGGGCCTGGTTTTCGACTGTTCTAAGAATGGCAGTCAAGCCTTGTTGGCATTTGCCCCTCAGGCACGATCTGCTATTACAAGGCCCGGTAAATCATCCAGAAGTAGCCAGTCTGGCACTCGCAGCCTGGTTTCTGAGGAGCAAGGGTTTTTTCAGCCGTTTGATCACAAGTCTTTTGTCAAGTAGGAAAAAGGTAACAAGGGACATTTACTCTAAGGTCTGGAAGGTTTATAAATACATGACGTATTTCATCTGCCCAGGACCCAGGGAGCCTTGTTTCCATTCTAGAGTTTTTACAAGATGGAGCAGACAAGGGGCTAGCAGGTAGTACAGGTTGTGGCACTAGCAGTATTGGAAAGATCTGTGGCTTAAATCTGCTCTATCAATTAAGGAACCTTATCTGTCTATTTTTCCAGATGGTTATACTTGGAACAGATGCAAAATTCAAATTCTTACCAAAGGTAGCTCCAGTACAGAACCGTGCTCAGGACATAGTACTTCCAACCTTCTGCCTTAACTCAGGAGACCCTTTTCCATATGTTGGATGTCAGGAGGACTCTGTTGTGTTACTTGGAAAGGACAAAGCTCTTCAGACATTCAGATTCACTGTTTGTACTTTTTTTCAGGTAACAAACGGTTACCAAGTTTCTTTAGCAAGATGGCTGAAATTATCTATCTCAGAGGCATATTCCCATGCAGGTTTTTCCCCACCAGCAGGAATTTGTGCACATTCAACCAGAGCTCTGGTGGCTGTGGGCAGAGAGCTGGTGCCACCCCTGAACAGATTTGCAAGGCGGCAACATGGTCGAGTTTTCACACATTTGTGAAACAATATAGGCTGGACCTCACATCTGCCAGCGATCAGGTGTTTGGCAGGAAGGTCCTGCAAGCTGTTGTCCCGCCCTAAGGGGGTAAGTCTGTTATCCTCTCAGGTGCCGTCCTGAAAAATGCCTTGGGAAAAACCAAGTTATCTTGCTCTGAGTTGCTCCTGCACAGTATGTTAAGTGTGGCCGGGGTACAGATTTATCGGAGGCACAGGTGGTGGAGCTTGCACTCAGCACTGTGTGTGGCGATCGGGTGATGGAAGTCCCTGCATGTGGGAGGATTCTGACATCTGACCCCATTCCTGCTTCTGTCACTGTGCAGTGCCGATGTGATCCTCTCCTGTCTGAGTGCCACTGCTTCTGTACTGACTGGAATGTGCTTTGTAAATTAAGTACAGTCATCTTTCCGGCATCACTGCACACTGACTCCTCACACCCCTCCTTTCTCTTATTGCTTTTCCAGCTCACTACACTCACTCGCAGACCCACTCCTCCCACTTCATCCTCAGCAATTCCTGGTCCACAATCTTTTCATCTACCAGTCTTCTTAACCCTCTATATGCTCTAGTCTGCAACTGTCACAGCCTCAGAATCCTGCCAGCAATCCTTCATTCTGCCAGAACTTTTTTCTTTACTTCACGGACGCAACTACATTGGTCGCCACTGCGACCCAGCCCAAGAGGGGCGGCATACTGAGGAACCAATGTTTTTCCTGCAGCCACTTAATGCCTGCAGGCGGGAGAGGAGGATAAGTGGGCATTTAGCAGCTGCAGGAGGAACATGGAGGGCATTGGTTGCTCTGTATGTTGCCTCTCCAGCTTTTTTCTGCTGCTTGTGGGCCCCTTGGCTCTCTCATGGCTCTTCTCTGATCCCTGTGCTCTTCTCCTTTACCTTGCCATTCTTCTGCCACCCTGTACTGTGTCCTGCCCACCCCCCCCCCCCCAGCTCTGCCAGGTTTCCCATCGGCTGCTGTGGGAATATGTCAGGATGGAGAGCAGGGAAGGCTTCCCTTCCTGAAATGACCGAAGTGATCTCCTGTACCATGTCTGCAGTCTCTGACCATATGCTGTACCATGTCCCCAGTCTGACCATCTCCTGTATAAAAATATTTTATAAAGTCGTTTTCGGCCTAGTGTATTTTTCATTTTGGTATCTGTTTCGGCCCCAAACAACTATTTGGTGCACCCCTAGTGAAAAGTTAACCTTCTGGTGTGGGGCTTGGTGCAGTGCTGGCTATCAGGGGTGCTAACTCTCATGAAAGCTATATCGGACTACTCTGTACTTGATAACCTATAAAGTTGATGGAATGCGGGCCCCCCATCTCCACCCACAAGTATGTGCTCTATGCAAAAAGTTTCTTATTGTACATCACAGGACACAGAGCCATAGTTACTATGTGGGTTATAGGCCACCTTCAGGTGATGGACACCTGGCACGCCCTAAGACAAAGTCCCCTCCCACTAGGAGTAGCTCAGTGTGTTTTTTTTATTTATTTATTTTCGCCAGTGTCTAAGGTGTTGGTCACCAAAGATGTGCTGTGCTGAGCTCTACTGGAGCAATCCTTGCTGGGGCTAGCCATGCAGCCGGATCCATTCAAAGTGTCTTTGGCCGAATTAAATGGTGCCTGGGCCTCGTATCTGAAGAAACCAGGTTTTGCCTGTAATGCTTTTTAGAGCTGGACCCTGGGATCCAGTTCTTTTGGTATTAAGGCCATAAAGTATTTTTTTTTTTTTTAAACTGGTGGTGCCTATTACAGGTCCAGGATTGTGGGTTTCCCTGAGGGTCTCCAGCTTCTGAGGGTATGTTAACAGAACCCACCGTGAAGGGTGAAGATTGGGTCTGTTTTTACCACAGAAAACCCTGCGGCGGGAAAGATGAGTTTTTCAAAATTTTTTGAATTTTCTTAATTAGTGAATGTTGTCATGCCTGTCACCACTGGGGGCTTTATTGAGCACATACCTTCTCACGCTCCCTCAGAGCTCACATTGTTGTCAGGAACAGCAGTTTCCTTTCCTCCAGCCAGCAGCAGACCTCCGGTAAGTCTGTGGGGGGTTTTCCTCCCCACCAGACACCCCCCACCTGTGCTATTTTCTTCACAAGGGAAGCACCAGGAGAAGAGAAATGAGCACGGCGGCTTCCAGGCTCCCTCCTCGCCGCCCCCCCCCCCCCCCCCCCCTCACAAGGGCAATCCCATAGGATCGGAGCCGGCACAGGAAAGCTTTTTTTTTTTTTTTTTTTTTTTTATAAAGAGAGGGGGCAGGGCTTAGTGCGGCATCCTTCAACTTCCAGCGCAGGAAAGTGTCTTTTTAAAAGCACCATTGCTACTGCTGCAGAGGGGCATGAAAGGTTTGGTGACACAGGCATTCCTTTTGACACATTTACTATTGCATCAGGCTGAGCATTAATGGCAGGGCTGGACTATTGCTCAAGCAGTTGATGCGTTCCTTCTGGTAATACCTCTGCTTTGTGCCTCTGGCTATGGTCTGAAGTAGTGGTGCAATGGATCGTCACGATCCGTGATCCGAACGGGTCAACCTGTTCGGATCGGCACAACACGCGGAGGCCTCAGCCTAGCTCCGGAGCGGTAGCTATCTTGGTACACCCGGTGGCGGCTGCTGTCTCGTCAGGAAGTGACGTTTCATCACCATCTTGCTACACCCCACACTCCTGCACACTAATGATGGATTGAGACAGGGGTAAGCGGACATCTTGTTACACCCACCAGAGTTTTAGATTTCAGTTATTTTCAACACAATGGAGCATATATGCTTAAATACAGTATTTTTAAATCAGGTGGACTGTTTAGATGTTCAATTTTAAAAGCGGCAGCAAACCTGATGAACTTGCATGGTTGCTAATGTGACAGAACGCCTCTGCTTTTCACATTTAACTAAATGTTAAATGTGAAAATCAGGTGCTGTCACATTGGCAACCTTTTTTTTTTTTTTTTTTTTTTTTTAATTTTATTCTTATACATTGTTCACTTAAACATTCAAATTGTGTTTTTGGGTACACTTTTTTTTTTTTTTTGTTTTCACCAAACATTAGCGCTACACTAATTTCCCACTAGTGCATCACCAAGCCTCCATGGCTCAAATCTGCAAGGCTGCAACTTGGTCTTCAGTCCATACAATTACCAGATTCTATCAAATAGATGTAAAAGGTCATGAGGATATCGCCTTTTGGGCGCAGTGTACTGCAGGCTGCAGTTTAAGTCCTAGTCTTGGTGCCCTACTTTTTGTTGTCTCCCTCCCTTCAGTTGGCATTGCTATGGGACATCCCAAATAGTAACTACTATTACTACATCACAGCTCTGTGTCCTGTGATGTACAATAAGAAAATAGGATTTTTAAGGTCCCTCCCTTCTCTTGGTATACACATGTATTGCTTACTACAAAACTGAGGTACTCCCAGTAGTGGGAGGGGGTTATATAGGGAGTGGACTTTTTGTCTTGGGGCGTGCCAGTGTCCATCACCTGAAGGTGGCCTATAACCCACATAGTAACTACTATGGCTCTGTGTCCCATGATGTACTTCAAAGAAAAAGATTTTCGCATGACTTTCAGGTTGCACAAATGTGAAAGGGGCCTTAGGAGCACCAGCATTTAAAAAAAAAATTGGCATGTGATCACTGACTGGAGAAAATCGGCATCGTGGGTTTTTATTTTATTTTTCTCTTGCCCCCACCTTTCCCAGTTTAGGTGAGTTTAGCAGTGTTTGGAGTTGGGGCATTCATCATTTCAATGGTTAATCTTCTGGAAAATGTAAGCGTTAAATGTTTTTCTATCAACACTCCTCTCCTGAACGTGAGTGATTCTTCCATTAAGAGGCATTTTACTGCCTCTAAACTCTGGTAAAGGCCTAGGTGTACATGAATACATAGGCTTTTGAGTTCAGGCGCTTTGGCAAAATTAAAACTACCAAAAGCACCCACGTGCGTTCAGGAACAGCAGTGTGCATGAGGCCTTACCAGTGGCGGCTGGTGTGCAAATTATTTTTTTTAATTTTTTTTTTTTTTTGGGTGGGGCACTAGCAGTCCGTAGTTATGCATCTAACCTTCTTTAATCTTGTAAACTTTCCTTCCTTAGATTTGCCATGTGCAGAAGGGGAAATATTGACTGTTTGCTTTTTGCAGGTTTATTTTAAACAGCTATGCCGCAAGTGCCAGACGGGTTACAATCCTTACAGAGTGGAAGAGATTCAGTGTCAGGTAACTCTTCTTCTTCTTCTTTTTTTTTTTTTTTTTTTTTTTCACATGTAAACATGTTTTGTGTATGGATGACAGGAAAAACTGCTCAAGTTGACTTTGGGTTTGTATTCATGGCATTTCTCTTTGGACTGTTATCCTAACTTTGGGCTATTTTTTGTTCACTAAATGCGTGGCTACTGGTGTACAAAAGTGTTGGTTATTCAGCTTCCTTAAAATCTCTAAACTGGTAAAGGTATTGACCTGTTGGTTACCTGCTTTGTGCAGTGGTTTTGCACAGAGCAGCCCTAATTCTCTACAGGTCCCCTGCTGGTGCTCTGGCTAACCCAGGTCTTGCTGCTGCCTGATTGGACATGGGTAAGTATACTGGGGGGGGGGGGGGGGGAGCTGCACACAGAAGCATTTTACCTTGAGGCATAGAATGCATTAAGGTAAACTCTGCCTTTTTGATTTTTAAAGTTAATTCTATAGGCAGAAGTGTATACCTGAACACCTGGGTAAGATGCAGGTTAGTGTCTTGCCTGTCTCTTGTGATCTAGGCCCTGTGGCTTGACAAAGGATCTGTCAACTTGGTCATCCTGTGTATAACACTACTGGACTGTCTGTGCACAGCAGCGTTGCCCCAAGTTTTGACCTGGGTAACCATTTGTTGGTTCTGCCACTGCAGTCAGAGGCCTCTAGTGGCATTGCACTCCTGTCATGTATTGACTGTGAAATGCATGACTTATTTATAGTTGCAGAACACAAGATGCTTGTGCCATCACATGCTGCTGACAAGCTTTGCAGCAGTTTTGGTGTGTGGTTACGTTGCGTTCTCTTCTTGTGCCCTAAATTTTTCAGTTTGTAAAAATATAAGCAACTATCACAAAAAAAAGCACCATGTGAGTTTATGCTTGCCTCCCCCATCTGTAGTATCTCCGTACTGGAGTAGAGACCAGTAAATGGATGCACTTAATTTTTAAATGTGGTGGTGCCAGGGGTTTGTCTTTTTAATGCACACTTGAGCTTCAGTCTGACTAAAGATTGTGTTTGCTCTAGTTTTGCATTTAAAGCAGTATTAAACATTTACTATACTGCAGCTTAACAATTTTTAAGTGCTGAAGCCTTGCTATCAGCTTGTAAGTGTCAGTCAGCACTCACAAATGCTCTGTAAAAGCTTGCTGTTCACCCAAAAGCAGTCTTTGGTCTATTAGACCCGTTTCGCAGAGGCTTCAGCTTGTATAAGCAGTGAAGCTTGTGGCACTTGAACTCTGGGTGGGCATAGGTCTCGAAGACCATTTTACAAGTGGTAGCTCTTCTGGCACACACGTGCCCCATTCCTATATGATGGGACCACAGTGGACTTCCTGGCAACTCACTTTAATAAGATTAGCAATTCTAATCCTGCATGTAATTTCGGCCTTGCATGCTGCATTGGCTTTGACAGTGGCTTTCAGATTGTGTGCTGCTTCTATAATCTGATGTACAGGCTGTTGACTTAATTTTATTTTTTTTTTCTTCCTAGGCTTGTTCAAAGACTCGTTGCTCCTGTCCCCAAAAGAAAAGACACATAGATCTGAAGAGGCCTCACCGCCAGGAACTGTGTGGTCGCTGCAAAAACAAAAGGCTGTCTTGTGACAATACGTACAGCTTTAAGTATATAGTCTGATGTGGAGCATAGTATTATGACTGAAGAGCACTTTGTTCAACTGCATGGCACTTTTGTGGAGATGGCACTGAATCCTGGTTTTTGACCCCGGCACTGGATAATGGACTGATTTTGTATCTGTCTTGTAGTTTGGCAATATTTTGTATACTTTGTAAATAAAGTTTATTTGACAGTATATTAAGATTTTGATTACGCTCCTGGAATTCATTCATGGCAGGTTTGAGTTGGGAGGTGTACTGCAGTCACCACATCCTCAGTGTAACGCTCTCTTGCACCACTAGAGTTGGCATGGCAGAGCTAGGCTTTCAGCAGAAAGTAAATCCTGTTTTGGCTGTATTGCTCTACAGCAATAGAAAGTCAGTGACCTTCTGGCCCTCTTCCTGTAACGGGACAACTTTCACTTGTTAGCTGGTGACAGGGTTAACGTTGTGTGTAATATATATATATATATATATATATATATATATATATATATATATATATATATATATATATATATTTAACTTTGTGTTTAATATATATATATATATATATATATATATATAAATTTCCAATCTACCAGAAAGTTTGTATTGGCAGTTCTATGCTGTTAGGGGTAGATATTCCTACTGACTAATTTTTGTTCAGAGACCTGCATTACCATAAATGGATAGCATAGATATAAACCTCTAACCATATTTAAAGTTAAGTTTATAAAAAGTATTTGCTTTTTGCACAGGGAAACGGGTACAGGCGGTGAGGTTGTGGCTGAGACACTGGCTAATATCGGAGCCACACAGGTTGCATACGCCCCGATCATTGGAGCAATAATTCTAGCACTAGCCCTCCAAGACCCCTTTCACACTTAGGGTTTTTTTTCAGGCACTAAAAATGACGCCTGAAAAAAGCCTATACACCGCCGGAATACACCGCTCCTGCCCATTGAAAACAAGTGCTGCCGGCAAAGCGCTGCTGCATCGGTGTTTTGTGGGTGGATTTAACCCCTTTTCAGCAGACTAGCACCGCTTTATCGCTGACACCCAGGGCAGCTCAGTGTGAAATGGGGGACCTAACTCTAAACATGTAAAAAATTTTTTACAAGTGTTGCCTATGGAGATTTACAAGTACCGAAGTTTAACACCATTCCACAAGTCTGCGCAGTTTTAAAGTGTTGGGTATCTACTTGGCATAACATCTAACGTGTTTTTATTTTTTCTTCCCAAAAAGCATTTAAAAATTGCTGCCTAAATACCATGTGACATAAAAACTTGCAACGACCACCATTTTATTCTCAAATTTTTTATTTTTTACATTAGGTTATGATTTTATTATTTTTTTTTTTTTAGTAGCAGAGTGCCAGGATTTGCCTGGTGGTAAGGGGTTAACAACTTAAATGACTGTTGTATAGTACTTAATTATATTTTCAAAATCTGTACTCAGCAGGTGGCTTAACAGACAAATTACTGAAGTTACAACTTCCAACCAGTAGTTTTGCAGTAAATGGATAATTTTTTGTTTTAACAGCTAAATATATAATATTTAGCTTGAATCGAACAGTACCTTTTCAACAAAATCAGTTTCTCCCTCTTAACTGTGAGAAAAACCTAGTATTGTGGGTACATTTTATACCCATAAATGCATTCCTGACCCTCAAGGTTTAGCAGATGGACATAATGGCAATAACCAGCTACAGGGTAAGGTCTGCTAGGTAAAAATAAGACCTTAGGCTTCCAGTCTCCTATCCACAGGATCTTTAAACCTGAGCATGTCCTCAACTGAAACAGACTGCTTATTACGAAACTTTACAATGCAGACAGGCTGGAGAATGCCAGGCAGGATCCAGGGGAACACTTCCTAAGGCAGGGAGGGTCAAATTTAATTATAGAGGGCCTCAAATGCATCCCTTGGTAGTGCCAGAAGGCTGCACATTTCATCCATAAAAGTTAGACAGCACATTCAAAATAATTGTGCTATAAAACACACCTCAAAGGCCAAAAAGGTTGGCCCTGCACTATTTTTGCATTGTATCACAATGAAGAGTACAATGACAGCATTGGTGTCAGTGGATGAAATAATAACCCCCCCCCCCCCAATATTGGTGTCACTGGACCCAATAATCTCCAACATCAGTCGATGCAGTAATAACCCAACAGCTTCATGATCCTGCTCATTCATAGGATTTTTCTTTTGACACCACATCCCTTTGCAAGATGGGGGGGGGGGGGAGTGGAGGAGTGTGCCCTAGGTTTTCCAGCCCTAGAAGGACCCCTGAGAACTATGCAAGGGGTCCTGCCTACCGGTTTATAGAGAGGAATTATAAACCCACCCAATTGTCTGTCTCTCCACCCCCCCACCACCTCCTCTTTGTGCCAAGGCTCTCTACGGGTCAACTGGTCTGTAACTAGGAATGGGAGTACCCACCCAGATGAGTCAAAAGCAGACGCCTACAGTATTTCACAAAAGTGAGTACACCCCCTCGCCTCAGCCTGTCGCTGCTCAGACCATTCGCCGCACACTGCATCAAATTGGTCTGCATGGCTGTTGACCCAGAAGGAAGCCTCTTCTAAAGATGATGCACAAGAGAGCCTGCAGTTTGCTGAGGACAAGCAGGCTAAGGACATGGATTACTGGAACCATGTCTTGTGATCTGATGAGACAGAGATAAATGTATTTGGTTCAGATGGTGTCAAGCATGTGTGGCGGCAACCAGGTGAGGAGTACAAAGAAAAGTGTGTCTTGCCTACAGTCAAGCATGGTGGTGGGAGTGTCATGATCTGGGGCTGCATGAGTGCAGCCAGCACTATGGAGCTACAGTTCATTGAGGGAACCCCTAATTCCAACATGTACTGTCATACTGAAGCAGAGCATGATCCCCCTCCCTTCAGAGACTGGGCCGCAGGGCAGTATTCCAACATAACTGCCCTAAACAACACCTCCAAGACGACCAATGCCTTGCTAAAGAAGCTGAGGGTAAAGGTGATGGACTGGACAAGCATGTCTCCAGACCTAAACTCTATTGAGCATCTGTGGGGAATCCTCAAATGGAAGGTGGAGAAGCGCAAGGTCTCTAACATCCACCAGCTCCGTGATGTCATGAAGGAGTGGAAGAGGACTCCAGTGGCAACCTGTGAAGTGCAGTGCTTTGCAGAGTGTCTTCATCCACTTGAATGGGTGGTGGGCAGTAGTGCCTGCCAATGCATCAGGGTATATAACTCCTGCTGCAGAGATGAACCAAAGCATTACAGCTGCAGCATATGTACACCCCCGGCAGCTAAAGGGGGAGCACTTTGTGAGGTGGTAAAACCCTGTGGTTAAGCCATGGCCTTACCACCCCTACAACTAATGTGAATGAGCCCTAAGTGTTATGTTTAATATTTCTGATTTTTTAGATAAGATTTCCTTCTGATGTTCATTTGTTTAAGCAATACTGCACTGTGTACAGCAACTGGGCTCAGCTTCTGTTTAATCATCAATCTTTAGGCCACTCCCACTGTTAGGCACAACTTGACCATCATTTGCTACATGTACTGCAGTACTTATTTTTTGGGTCCTCAGGTCCTTCAAAATCCTCTATTTTAAGCTATCTGTCTATTTTCAGTGTATACAAAACCAAATGTATTGGAAGTATTTTTCTAAATAATGTGTTGAGGTTTATATGAATCCCTGAGACTCCAGCTTGTGGCACAGCAATCAAAGCATATTTTATAGGTACAAAGAAGCCCAGGTTTTGTTTAACCCTGACCCGTAAGCCCTGCCTACTAACCAGTTTGACCACACCCACTGTTTTGCTACGTATACCGCAGGTCACGGACTCCCTGAAATTTCCCTCATTCGCAAGTTCAAAAGTTGGGAGGTATGATGTTCCATCTTGTTCCTGCTAGGCCTAACGGCGGAGGCAGCAAGTCTGAGCTTGCTATTTTACAGTCTATGCCAGTGTTTCTCAACCTTTCTATGAGACGCAGCACCCCTTAAAAGTATGTAAAAGCTTGCGGCACCCCAGTCTAAATTGTAAAATATGTAAATGTTACTTATGAATGGGAAATCTGAGCCTGGGACAATGCACACAACTGCCATAATTAAATTAACTTCACATTAGAACCCCCCCCCCCCCCCCCTTCATATAAGAGGTTCATCAACACAGAGCACCTCGATCACCCAGTTCCCTTTTTATATCAAAGCCCTATCCTTTGGCTCCAGCAGTGTGGCAGAGGGCGGGAGATAGAGGTCTGGAAGAAGTGGAGTTCCATCTTCTCCTGAATTTTGGGGGGGGCGATTTGTTTGCCACCTGCCCTGGATCAGCGTCATGATGTGGGTGGGCCAGCTGCCATCACTCTAGCAATGAATGATGCTGACTGTTCTGGTCCCAAAGCGACATTGGTTGTTATAGTGTTAACAGGCCACCTGCACCAGGACGCTGATCCAGGACAGACTGGGTAACATACTCACACCACCCTGGGTGAACTCTGCATGAGAGACAGGTCTATGAGCTTTATGTTTCCGGTTTTAAATTTGGCAGAGCCACCATATTTCATGTGCTGTCCTAGAAGTTGACTGAGGGAAATAAACCAATATTAATATTGTGCTGCACTGTACATTCTTTTCTCATTTCCTGGTTTCACAGACTCTACTATTGTTTTTCTATTTAACAACAAACTGAGCACTGTTGAATCTAGTTTTTCAAGATTTTTCTGTCATTTGAAATGCAGACACATCACCCAACCAGGAGTGACATCCAGGGCCGTCTTTAATATTGATTGGACCCTGGGCAAACTTTTTTTGGGCCCCCACCATGCAATTTCGCTCCCCGATTGGTTGCTAGAGACTACCGCACATCATTACTGCTCACTCTGGCTTTTGGGTGGGTGGGATTAGGGGTGGGGTGATGGGAGGAGTTACAATGCTGGTGGGGAATGGAATCAGTGGTAGTGCAGAACCCCCCTATCCTTACATCAGAGTTTCCCCATCTGAAATCATGGTCCCAGTCACCTTTCTTGTATTA
Organism: Lithobates sylvaticus; assembly: GCA_028564925.1. Classification (NCBI taxonomy): domain Eukaryota; kingdom Metazoa; phylum Chordata; class Amphibia; order Anura; family Ranidae; genus Lithobates; species Lithobates sylvaticus. The sequence goes on along the minus strand of CM053027.1, from coordinate 545,822,002 downwards.
AGGTCCCCAGAGCCCCCAAACTTAAATCAGGCTTCCCAAAGTTTTCCTCTCTATATATTGAGGTCCCCAGTGCCCCCTCCTTACTTTGGGGTCACCAGAGCCCCCCCTTCTCACATTAGGGTCCCCAGAGCCCCCTTGTCACATCAGGGTTCCCAAAGCCGTCCGTCTTACCTCAGTGTCCCCAGAGAGCCCCCTACTTACATCAGGATCCCCAGAGAGCCCCTCTCTTACGTCAGGGCCCCCTTCTTACATCAGGGTCCCCCAGAGAGCCTCCTCCTTACATCAGGGTCCCCAGAGCCCCCTCCCTACATCAGGGTCCCCAGAGAGCCCCCTCTTTACATCAGGGTCTTCAGAGAGCCCCCTCCTTACATCAGGATCCCCAGAGAGCCCCCTCCTTACATCAGGGTCCCCAGAGAGCCCCCTCCTTACATCAGGGTCCCCAGAGAGCCAGCCCCTCTCTTACATCAGGGTCCCCAGGGCCCCCTTCTTACATCAGGGTCCCCAGAGAGCCTCCTCCTTACATCAGGGTCCCCAGAGAACCCCCTCCTTACATCAGGGTCCCCAGAGAACCCCCTCCTTACATCAGGGTCCCCAGAGAGCCCCCTCCTTACATCAGGGTCCCCAGATAGCCCCCTGCTTACATTAGGGTCCTCAGAGAACCCCCTCTTTACATCAGGGTCCCCAGAGAGCCCCCTCCTTACATTAGGGTCCTCAGAGAACCCCCTCTTTACATCAGGGTCCCCAGAGAGCCCCCTCCTTACATCAGGGTCCCCAGAGAGCCCCCTCCTTACATCAAGATTCCCAGAATTATCCTCTCCCAGAGTTTTCCTCTCAATATATCGAGGTCCTCAGTGCCCCCTCCTTACTTTGGGGTCACCAGAGCCCCCCTTCTCACATCAGGGTTCCCAAAGCCCCCCTTCTTACATCAGTGTCCCTAGAGAACCCCCTTCTCACATCAGGGTCACCAAAGCCCCCCTTCTTACATCAGTATCCCCAGAGAGCCCCCCTCCTTACATCAGGATCCCCAGAGAGCCCCTCTTTTACGTCAGGGTCCCCAGGGCCCCCTTCTTACATCAGGGTCCCCAGAGAGCCTCCTCCTTACACCAGGGTCCCCAGAGAGCCTCCTCCTTACATCAGGGTCCCCAGAGAGCCCCCTCCTTACATCAGGGTCCCCAGAGAGCCCCCTCCTTACATCAGGGTCCCCAGAGAGCCCCCTCCTTACATCAGGGTCCCCAGAGAGCCCCTCCTTACATCAGGGTCCCCAGAGAGCCCCCTCTTTAAATCAGGGTCCCCAGAGAGCCCCCAGGACTCCCTCCTTACATCAGGGTCCCCAGAGAGCCCCCTCCTTACATCAGGGTCCCCAGAGAGCCCCCTCCTTACATCAAGATTCCCAGAATTATCCTCTCCCAGAGTTTTCCTCTCAATATATCGAGGTCCTCAGTGCCCCCTCCTTACTTTGGGGTCACCAGAGCCCCCCTTCTCACATCAGGGTTCCCAAAGCCCCCCTTCTTACATCAGTGTCCCTAGAGAACCCCCTTCTCACATCAGGGTCACCAAAGCCCCCCTTCTTACATCAGTGTCCCCAGAGAGCCCCCCTCCTTACATCAGGATCCCCAGAGAGCCCCTCTCTTACGTCAGGGTCCCCAGGGCCCCCTTCTTACATCAGGGTCCCCAGGGCCCCCTTCTTACATCAGGGTCCCCAGAGAGCCTCCTCCTTACACCAGGGTCCCCAGAGAACCCCCTCCTTACATCAGGGTCCCCAGAGAGCCCCCTCCTTACATCAGGGTCCCCAGAGAGCCCCTCCTTACATCAGGGTCCCCAGAGAGCCCCCTCTTTAAATCAGGGTCCCCAGAGAGCCCCCAGGACCCCCTCCTTACATCAGGGTCCCCAGAGAGCCCCTCCTTACATCAGGGTCCCCAGAGAGCCCCCTTTAAATCAGGGTCCTGAAGCCCCCTCCTTAAATCAGGGTCCCCAGAGAGCCCCCTCTTTAAATCAGGGTCCCCAGAGAGCCCCCAGGACCCCCTCCTTACATCAGGGTCCCCAGAGAGCCCCCTCCTTACATCAGGGTCCCCAGATAGCCCCCTGCTTACATCAGGGTCCCCAGAGAACCCCCTCTTTACATCAGGGTCCCCAGAGAGCCCCCCTCCTTACATCAGGGTCCCCAGAGAGCCCCCTCCTTACATCAGGGTCCCCAGAGAGCCCCCTCCTTACATCAGCGTCCCCAGAGAGCCCCCTCTTTAAATCAGGGTCCCCAGAGAGCCCCCAGGACCCCCTCCTTACATCAGGGTCCCCAGAGAGCCCCCCACCTTACATTAGGGTCCCCAGAGAGCCCCCTCTTTAAATCAGGGTCCCCAGAGGCCCCCTACTTACATCAGGGTCCACACATTTCCCCCTTCATCAGGATCCCCTCCTTCTTATATCAGGCACTCCAGAGCTGCTGCTACTCCTCTAAAATAAATCAGAGCTTTTTCTTACCTTCCTTGAGTTCACTGAGCTGACACTGGACTGGCAGCAGCTGCAGCAGCCAGGTCTGAAGGGAAAAGCCCTGTGCTCCTCCACTGAGGGGTAGAAGGGCAGTGCCAGACAAGCCATGTGGCACTGGCAACAGCCCAGTCTGGAGCAGGAAATCCCGTGCTCATCCATTTAACACAGTGGGCGGGGGTGAAGTCAGACAAACCATGTGGTTAGTTGCTAGATGCTGAGTAGTTGTGGCCTAGCAACCAACCACTAATGACAGCTGCAGGGGGAGCATGGAGGTGTGGTAGCAGCCAGGACTGCAGGAGAAAGTTCTGATCTCCGCTGAATGCAGGGGGCAGAGTCGGAGTCAGATTAGCCACGTAGTTGGTTGCTAGATGCCGGGAGGTCCTAGCAACTAACCACTATTGTCAGCAGCAGCAGGAGGAGGAGCCAGGACTCCAGCAGCGTCACTGTGGCAGGCAATAACTGGGCCTTGGGCAGCTGCCCCTTTTGCCCTGCGTTAAAGATGGCCCTGGTGACATCAGTAATAACGGCACATCGAGGTGGAGATGTATGTGTCTTTGTACCGTGTAAATTCTACTACCAAAATTTGTTTTCTGCCAGTCTTTGTGGACAGTACACACACATTGATAACTACATCTCACAGGAAGTGGCACTAATTGGTCGATGTCAGTGCCGTGCTTTGCATGAACACACCATGGTGACACTTCAGATTAAATGTAGGAACTGCAGCCTGACTAGCGTTTGTTTTCTTTGTCTGGGACACATCTCTCCTGCTAGGGAGGACTTATATTTTTCCTTGAGTAGATTCTCGTTGGCTGCTGTAGATCACTTTAGTGAATCAGTCCCACTAATTATGCAGAAGCTGCCGTTCATGATATTCTACTATGACCAGAAAGATACATCAAAAAATAAAAACAGGTTTCCATGTCTTAGTGCAAATCACGATTTGCAGTGCTTTATGCTCCACCCAACACTGTGTCTTTTTCTTTTTTTGGTGGAGTGAGGCAGGGTTTATTATCCGGTCAGAAAGATCAGCTAACCCAATGTGGCTGCCAAGGTTTCCGTCTCCGTGTTTTTTAATATGGAGACTGGTGACACCATAAGGACTTGTGTACATGGGTGATTATTCTGTTCAGAAATGCTTTTATACAAAATCATATCATATGCTCAATACCAATTAGTGAATGTAAACAAGGATGATGACCCCACTCATCAGATTAAAGACCAGTAAGGTTTTTTGCAGGTTGAAAGTGAGGAGAAAAAAAAAAATCAACCTGTTCGGGAATCAAAACCTCCCTTCATCAGGGCTAAAGAATAAGACAATATAAAGTATAAAAAAAAACATACATACAACGTATAAAAGATACAGTGGGGAAAATAAATATTTTATCTCCTGCAGATTTTGTAAGTTTGCCCACTTACAAAGAAATGAAGGGCCCATAATTGTTATCATGGGTGTATTTTAAATTATAGAGACAGAATATCAACCAAAAATCCAGAAAAAACACATGATGCAAATGGTATAAATTGAGCTGCAGTTCAGTGAGTAAAATAAGTATTTAATTCCCCATCAACCAACAATAATTCTGGCTCCCACAGACTGGCTACAGTATGTGGTACATAGACAACTCATTATGTGTATAAAAGGGATTAGCCCAGAACTACATGGGAGGAGCTTGTGAATGATCTCAAGGCAGTAGGGACCACAGTCACCAAACAAACCATTGGTAAAACAATACACTGCCATGGATTGAAATCCTGCAGCGCCTGCAAGATCCCCCTCCTTTAACCGCTTCCCGACCGGCGCACAACGATATACGTCGACAGAATGGCGTACATGTACGTCCCCCTTTAAGATGCCGCCGTGCCATCGGGCGAGCGGCGCGCACTACCGCCGGTCGGGACCCCCGTGAGGCCGGTCGCGGGCCCCGCGGACTCGATCGCCGTGGGGACACCCGCGATCGTCTCACGGGAAGGCTGAACGGGGAGATGCGGAAATAAACAGCATCTCCCCATTCTGCCTAGCAACTAGTGACGCCGATCTCTGCTCCCTGTGATTGGAGCAGAGTTCAGCATTCACTAGATGACAGCCACGCCCCCCCCCACAGTAAGAAACACACCTCTAGGCATACTTAACACCTACACTGCCACCTAGTGGTTAACCCCTTCACTGCTAGTGTCATTTACACAGGAATCAATGCATTTAAATAGCATTGATTGCCAAAAATGTGTCAAAAATGTCCGATGTGTCCGCCATAATGTCACAGTCACAATAAAAATCGCTGATCGCCGCCATTACTAATAAAAAAAAAAATTATTAATAAAAATGCTATAAAACTATCCCCTATCTTGTAAACGCTATAACTTCTGCGCAAACCAATCAATAATCGCTTATTGCAATTTTTTTTTACCAAAAATATGTGGAAGAATACGTATCGGCCTAAATTGAGGAAAAAAAATTATTTTTTATATATTTTTGGGGGATATTTATTATAGCAAAAAAAAAAAAGAATGCGTTTTTTTTCAAAATTGTCGCTCTTTTTTGTTTATAGCGCAAAAAATAAAAAACGCAGGGGCGATCAAATACCACCAAAAGAAAGCTTTATTTGTGGGAAAAAAAGGACGTCAATTTTGTTTGGGAGCCACGTCGCACGACCGCGCAATTGTCAGTTAAAGCGAAGCAGTGCTGAATCGTAAAAAGGGGCCTGGTCCTTTGGCTGCAAATTGGTCTGGTCTGAAAGTGGTTAAGAAGGCCAATGTAAAAGATCCCTCTGAAGCTTGCCAATGAACATCTGAATGATTCAGAGAAGGATTACTGTGGTCAGATGTGGCCAAAATCAGGTTCTTTGGCATTAACTCGACTCGCCTTGTTTAGAGCAAGAAAAATGCTGACTATAACCCTAAGAACACTATCCCTTCAATCAAGCACAGAGGTGGAAGCATTATGCTTTGGGGCGGTTTCTCTGCTGAAGGTACAGGCCAACTTTGCTGTATTGAGGGGCCAATGAACGGGGCCATGTATTGTAAAATCTTGGCTGAGAACCTTCTTCCCTCAGCTAGAACACTGAAGATGGATCCGTTGATAGGTCTTAAAATACACCTATGATAAAAATGATCAACCCTTCATTTCTTTGCAAGTGGACAAACTTACAAAATCTGCAGGGGATCAAATAATTACTTTCCCCACTGTATATAGTTTAAATACCATGACATCGATATATTATTTATTATTGCAAAAGAACATTTTTCACACTTTTACACATACTTTTTTTTCAAATTTTCCAGAAAAAACAAACAAAAACAGCTTTGAAAAAAATAAAACAGAAATAAATTTATTTATTTTTTCCAGGCCTTCCCATCTTTGCATGGCCGAACACTGGTCAGACTATAAGAGCAAGGGCTATTAAAGATGGCGTTTCTTTATTAATATGGTTGTATGGTTTTACTTTATAATTTCTGCCCTTAGTTCGCATTCCTCTTTGTATGTTGCATTTGATTTGTACCTCTAATTTTTATGTTCACCACTATTATTGATAAAAAATCTTTTCAATAAAACCCCTCTCAAAAAATACATGTTGGCAAGTCACTGTCTGACTGGAGGTACAGCATCTTTGTGCTCTCAGAAGAAAAAAAGGATGCCTTTACAGAAAAGAACACCAGGCTTCATATTGTTATGGAGTCTCTTTGCTGCCTCTGGTAATGGATGCCTTGGATCTGTGCAGAGCATTATGAAATTAAAATTGTCAAGCCATTCTGTTCAGTGTTAAAAAAACTCTGTCTCAGTTGCAGGTCATGGGTCCTCCAGCATGATAATGACCCAAAACCTACATCTAAGATAACCAAGGAATGATTGGAAAGCAGTCTCATGCAGTGAGTCATGTGATCTGAATATAATAGAACATTTATGGAAAGAGCTCAATCTTACAGTGAGGCAAAAAAGTATTTGATCCCCTGCTTATTTTGTACATTTGCCCACTGACAAAGAAATGATCAGTCTATAATTTTAATGGTAGGTTTATTTTAACAGTGAGAGACAGAATAACAACAAAAAAATCCTGACAAAAAAGGCATTTCAAAAAAGTTATAAATGGTTTTGCATTTTAATGAGTGAAATAAGTATTTGACCCCTTCACAAAACATGACTTGATGGCAAAACCCTTATTGGCAATCGCAGAGGTCAGACGTTTCTTGTAGTTGGCCACCAGATTTCTACACATCTCAGGAGGGATTTTCTTTTGGGTCATTGTCATGCTGAAAAACACATCCACAATCCATTTTCAATTCCCTGGCTGAGGGAAGGAGGTTCTCACCCAAGATTTGACGGTACATGGCCCCGTCCACCATCCCTTTGATAAGGTAAAGTTGTCCTGTCCCCTTAGCAGAAAAACACCCCCAAAGCATAATGTTTCCACCTCCATGTTTGATGGTGGGGATGGTGTTCTTGGGGTCATAGGCAGCATTCCTCCTCCCCCAAGCACGGCGTGTTGAGTTGATGCCAAAGAGCAAAATTTTGGTCTCATCAGGCAACAACACTTTCACCCAATTCTCCTCTGAATCATTCAGATGTTCATTAGCAAACTTCACACAGGCCTGTACATGTGCTTTCTTGAGCAGGGGGACCGGTGTCACCAATTGTTTTCTTGGTGACTATGGTCCCAGCTGCCTGGAGATCATTGACAAGATTCTCCCGTGTAGTTCTGGGCCGATTCCTCACCGTTATCACGATCATTGAAACTCTACAAAGTGAGATCTTGCATGGAGCCCCAGACGAGAGAGATTGAGTTATTTTGTGTTTCTTCCGTTTGGGAATAATCACACAAATTGTTGTCACCCGCTCACTAAGCTGCTTGGTGGCGATGGTCTTGTAGCCCATTCCAGCCTTGTGTAGGTCTACAATCTTGATTGATTGATTGCTTCTGTAGACAGGTGTCTTTTATACGGGTAACACGTATTAGTGACTGTGCACTCTCTTTAAGAGAGTGCTCCTAATCTCAGCTTGTTACCTGTATAGAAAACACCTGGGAGACAGAAATCTTGCTGATTGATAGGGGATCAAATACTTATTTCACTCATTAAAATGCAAATCAATTTATAACTTATTTGAAATGTGTTTTTTGGGATATTTTTGTGGTTATTCTGTCTCCCATTGTTAAAATAAACCTACCATTACAATTATAGACTTATTTCTTTATCAGTGGGCAAATGTACAAAATCAGCAGGGGATCAAATACTTTTTTCCCTCACTGTAGGGGCAAGAAATCTAAAGACTACTCAAGCAAGTTACAAGAAAACCAGTTGCAGATTTTGGGTCTGCTAGACACACCCAAACATGTACATTGTTCATTGTACACAGGGCTTGTCTAGTATGTCCAGTCCTTCTGCTGGGATTCCCCCCTGTCACAGTACACAGCAATTCAGCTCTGATAATTTATAGCTGCATTGCTGAGAACAAAAAGAGAAGGTCCCGGCAGGAGCTGTAAAAAAAAAAAAAAAATCAGTCTGGCAATGTTTATCAACAACATTGCTCAGTTACTAATACAGAAAGATACAATAAAACATTGGGGTAGATTTACTAAAACGGGTGCACACAGACTCTGGTGCAGCTGTGCGTGGTAGCCAATCAGCTTTGTACTAAAATCATAATTTTAGTGTTGTTTTAAAGAAGACAAATTACACAATAAAATGCACACTTTTATGAGCAGTAACACTATTTATTTTTAACTAATACTGCTCCAAAAAAAGATAAAGATCCTTTTGTTTAGTTGTATTACGTTTGATTGTCTGATTGCAAAAAGAAAGCCTTGTTTGTCCTTAAAAAAAACAATATATGTGTTACGTTGTTATCTTAACCAGTTGCCTACTTTGGGCTCAAAAAAGCTCTTCCACTGTACACAAGGTGTCTCCTGTATGTCCAGGAGACCGCCTGTACTTTCCCATCTCCCCTGCTCGCTCCTGTGCAGGGCCCCTGTATAACCCGATGTCTGTAGAAAGAGGAGCTTTTGATCCTACGATCGGGAACCAATCAGATGCCTTCCTCATTAAATGATCACTGTGACAGCCAATCATAGTGATCATTCTATATAAACAATGACAGAAGTAACACACAGTGTTGCCAACCTACCAGATTGAACTTTACTGGCACGACACCCAAAGTTTACTGGCATTATACAAAAGTTACAAAATTACAGTTTGTAGTGCAAATTTCAGTATTTCGGCTACGAACAAGTACACTATGCAAATAGCAATGTGATTTAAGGTAAGATAGTAAGGTAAAAAAAAAAGTCCATCAGTTTTTGTCACCTATGTCCAACTGGAGAGGTTTCCCCTTCATTTCTGTTCCATAACCACCACAGAAAGTGGGGTGAAATTCCTGGTAGCCACTAGAATCACCAGAATTTATGTCCCCAATTCTAAAGACCTCCTCTCTCCATCTCCTCCTGTTTCCATCCCTCTATCACCTCCTGTTACCATCTCCTCCTTTCTCCATCACACCATCCCTCCTGCCAACATCACAACATTCCCACCATGCCTCCTGTCACCATCCTCTATTTATTACCTAAAGGTGTGCCTGCCCTGGGAGCTGGTCGGTTCATGCTGTGGATGCCTGGGCTGTCACACCCACGCTGTCACTCTGTCCCTGACTCCCCGTGGAGTTTGGATCGTCAGGACAAACCACTACGAGGGCTCCTCTGTTCTGCCTGCACAGCTGGCCTCCTGGTGACTGTTTTTAAATTCTGGCGGGATGCGCCATGACATGGCTGACCTTGCCAGTAGTACCGCGCCGCTAGCCCAGCCTCTGTCAAGTCTGCCCTCCGTGCCCGGCCAGCCCCGCCCTCTGGCCGAATACAGGATCGGATCGGGCTGCTCCGGAAACAGTTTCAAGACGACCCGGTCACAGCAATTTTTTTACTGGCGCTTTTTCCCTACTACGGTATTTATTGGCATATAAAAAAGTGCCTTATTTTTACGTGCTGCCCGTAAAAATACAGGCGGTTGGCAACACTGGTAACACAGTATCTATCTGTTCCCTCACAGACAGTGATCTGTGTGCGGAAGAGCTGCAGCTGTTCATTGTGTGCACAAAGCATAAGTTAACCCCCAATTAACCCTTACATTCCCCTATTTAACCTTTATTTTTATTACTTTGCACATTCATTTCAGTAGATCACATTGTATAAGCCCTATTTAACAGTTTCAGCTCCTGTTCGCACCTTAATGTGGGGGGTTAACCCCTTGTTATCCGCTATTAACCCATCTATATACAGTATCTCACAAAAGTGAGTACACCCCTCACATTTTTGTAAATATTTTTATTATATCTTTTCATGCGACAACACTGAGAGTCTATTCACACAGGGGCAACTTTGGATCCGACTTGAAGTTGTGTGACATGATAAAATCAATGTAAGTGAATGAGAGCCGTCTTAATGCACACTACTGAAGTCTCTCCGACTTCAGAAAAGGTTCCTGTACTACTTCAATCCGACTTCTAAGCAACTTGTACCCATGTGTGAATTGACTCTGAAGAAATTACACTTTGCTACAATGTAACATAGTGAGGCTACAGCTTGTATAACAGTGTAAATTTGCTGTCTCCTCAAAATAACTCAATACACAGCCATTAATGTCTAAACCGCTGGCAGTAAAAGTGAGTACACCCCTAAGTGTAAATGTCCAAATTGGGCTAAAGTGTCAATTTGTGTGACCACCATTATTTCCAGCACTGTCTTAACCCTCTTGGGCATGGAGTTCACCAGAGCTTCACAGGTTGCCACGGGAGTCCTCTTCTGCTCCTCCATGATGACATCACGGAGCTGGTGGATGTTAGAGACCGTGCGCTCCTACCCCTTCCATTTGAGGATGCCCCACAGATGCTCAATAGGGTTTAGGTCTGAAGAAGTGCTTGGCCAGTCCATCACCTTTTACCCTCAGCTTCTGTAGCAAGGCAGTGGTCGTCTTGGAGGTGTTTTTGGGGTTGTTGGAATACTACCCTGTGGCCCAGTCTCCGAAGGGAGGGGATCACGCTCTGCTTCAGTATGTCACAGTACATGTTGGCATTCATGGTTCCCTCAATGAACTGTAGCTCCCCAGTGCCGGCAGCACTCATGCAGCCCCAGACCATGACACTTCCACCACCATGCTTAATTGTAGGGAAGATACACTTTGTCTTTGTACTCCTCAGCTGGTTGCCGCCACACATGCTTGACAACATCTGAACCAAATAAGTTTATCTTGGTCTCTTCGGACCACAGGACATGGTTCCAGTAATCCATGTCCTTAGTCTGCTTGTCTTCAGCAAACGGTTTGTGGCCTTTCTTGTGCATCATCTTTAGAAGAGGCTTCCTTCTGGGATGACAGCTATGCAGACCAATTTGATGCAGTGTGCAACGTATGGTCTGAGCACTGACAGGCCCCGCCCACCCCTTTAACCTCTGCAGCAATGCTGGCAGCACTCATACGTCTATTTCTCAAAGACAACCTCTGGATATAACGCTGAGCACGTGCACTCAACTTCTTTGGTCGACCATGGTAAGGCCTGTTCTGGACGGAACCTGTCCTGTTAAACTGCTGTATGGTTTTGGCCACTGTGCTGCAGCTCAGTTTCAGGACCTAGGCCATCTTTATGTAGCGCAACAATTTTTTTTTTTCAGATCCTCAGAGAGTTCTTTGCCATGAGGTGCCATGTTGAACTTCCAGTGACCAGTATGAGAGAGAGCGATAACACCAAATTTAACACACCTTCACAACTGAGACCTTGTAACACTAAGGAGTCACATGACACCAGGGAGGGAAAATTACAAATTGGGCCCAATTTGGACATTTTTCACTTAGGGGTGTACTCACTTTTGTTGCCAGCGGTTTAGACATTAATCGCTGTGTGTTGAGATATTTTGAGGGGACTGCAAATTTACACTGTTATACAAGCTGTACGCTCACTGCTTTACATTGTAGCAAAGTGTAATTTCTTCAGTGTTGTCACATGAAAAGAGATAATAAAATATTTACAAAAATGTGAGGGGTGTACTCACTTTTTTGAGATACTGCTCATATATATATATATATATATATATATATATGTATATATATATATATATATATATATATATATATATATATATATATATATATATATTATACACATATGTGCACACACACACATATACACATCTGAAGTCTCCCAAAAGCATGTGGGAAAATGTGTTATGCTCTGATGAGACCAAGGTTGAATTTTTTAGCCAGAATTCCAAAAGATATGTTTGGCACAAAAACAACACTGCACATCACCAAAAGAATACCATACCTACAGTGAAGCATGCTGGTGGCAGCACCATGCTTTGAGGCTTTTTTTCTTCAGCTGGACCAGGGGCCTTAGTCAAGGTAGAGGGAATTATGAACACTGCCAAATACCAGTCAATATTGTCACAAAACCTTTAGGCTTCTGCTAGAAAGCTGAACATGAAGATGAGAGAAGATTAAAGTTTTGGTATGGCCCAGCCAGAGCCCAGGCCTGAATCCGATTGAAAATCTGTGGGGTGGTCTGAAGAGGGCTGTGCACAGGAGATGACCTCTCAAACTGATAGATTTGAAGTGTTTTTGCAAAGAGTGGGCAAATATTGCAAAGTCAAGATGTGCCATGCTGATAGACTCATACCCAAAAGACTTGAGTGCTGTAATAAAATAAAAAGTACTTAAACAAAGTATTAGTTTAAGGGTGTGCACACTTATGCAACCATATTATTATATTTTTTTATTTTTACTTCCTTCCACCTAAAAGATTTTGGTTTGTTGTTCAACTGAGTTGTACAGTTTATAGGTCGCATTAAAGGTGGAAAAAGTTCTGAAATGATTCATCTTTGTCTTCATTTTTTTCCCCACAGTAATGCTACTTGTGTTTAATTTATTGTGGATCAAACTTGAAAAAATTCTAATATTTTTCAAATTTTACTCTTCCCTTTAAAATGCGAACACATTAAAAAAATCCTTAAGACATTAGGATCACAAGAAAGAAATTTGCCCCCCCCCCCCCCCATATAATTATATATGTATCAATTCTGTATCATAAGTAATTACAAAATTATAGTCTCATGAATAGACACAGCGGAAATGTAAAAACTATGGTCTGGTCCATAGGGGGAGTAAACAGGTGTGAGAGCTAAAGTGGATATACAATGACAAAATTATCACAGAATAAACAGGCTCATATCATAAATTTGGAAATTGCTCTGATCCATAAGAGGTGAACAGGTGTGAGAACCAAAGTGGTTAGGAAAGGCAGAAGTCCTATTCAGAGTTAGACTCCTCAATTGCAGTTATTGCCTTAAAAGGGTGTGTTCTGAAATATTAGGTTAGATATATCATTAGTTGGAAGTGTGGTATAGCAAATACCAAATTTAACCATATGTTATGGTCCTGTCCCAGAATTCAGCTCTTTTGGAAGGAGGTCACGAACTTCATTGAAACTTTGACCATGATCCATGTTCCTCTGAATGTGTCGATCTGCTTGCTGGGTCTGGTGGGCTCCTTAACCCACCGTTGAACAACCAGAACACTAATAGGACTTCTTCTATTCTATGCTAGAAAGACTCTACTCATAAAATGCAAACAAACGGAGGTACCTACTTTGAATACATGGAAATCGGTGATCAACTCAGCGGTGCCACTATACAAATCGGCCTAACTCGCCAGATGCTGTCCAGCTAAATTTGACAAAATGTGGCAGTATGGTTAGAATCAGACAGCACAAACGCAACACAATAGGCTCTGGATCCCCTTGAATGTTTACTTCAGCTAAAAGTCTTGTAGCGGTGAAGACCTAATCTTGCTACTATATGAAGATTCTCCTAAAAGAGTTATCCTCAACCTCAGCGTCTCTTCCTGAAGTGGTCACCTGAAGTACAGGTTCCATTATCCTTCCCCTTACCTCTCTATTTTGACGACACAAGCAGTTTAAGTTATAGTGGTTTCTATAGAATAGTTTAAAATCTATAAGATTGTTATAATGTTTGTTATCTCAGCCGGGGGAATGCCCAGAGGCTGTATTATGTAACCCTTATTCCACATGAAAACACAATAAAAAGTATTTTAAAAAAAAAAAGATATATATCATTAGTTATTCCATACTATTTTAATTTGATATATTATGTACAATTGTCATTTATTATTGATTTTATTAATTACGATATATTCATACATGTGCTGTTCCTTCAGAGTCATGTGCCGTTAACAGAAGCTCCCACAGGTGTGTGCAGGAATGACGTCATCGCGGTTCTGGCCACTCACACAGCTGAAATCCGCAAACCCTCCCTGTTCAAGAAATTCCTCTTTACTTATCACAGAGACACATCAGAGAGAGGAAATCTTAGTTGTCACTGGTAAAAGTGTTCCTATTAGAGGATTTTCATTTATTTCTGTGGAAAACTCTGAAGTCAGCTGGAGCAATGCCTATGATTTGATGAGACCGGAATTAAGACGTAATGGCACGTTTGGCATAAGCCGAATAATGCACATCATAAACCCACCATTCTGTCGTGAAGCTTGGTAGTGGCAGCATCATGCTCACTGCAGCAAGTCTTAAAGGGCTTAGGAGGATGAAATGAATTCAGCAGAACATAGGGAAATCCTGCAGAAAAACCTGATGTAGGTTGCATGAAACCTGAACCTTGAGGGAAGACCTTGACTGTCACGACACCAAACATGAAGCCAATACTACATAAGATAGTAATGTTCTGGAAGTCATTCAGAGTCCAGATCTCAATCTAGCAGAGAATTTTTGGCCAGACTGTATAAAGGCTGTTCACTTGCAATCCCTATGCGACTTGGCATAGCTGGAGCAGTTTTGCAGAAGAATGTGCAACAATTTGCAGTGCCCAGGGACCTACCTCCACAGACCCAAAGCTTTCATTCCGGCCACTGGTGCATCTGCTAAGCATTGAATTAAAGAGTGTGTATACTTCATTACAATTAGGTTACATTATTTTTCTGTTACTTTGTAAAAAGAAATATATTGAATCCACTGTCATTCAATGTTTATGACATTAAAATATGAACATTTCTAAGAGTGTGAATATTATTTTCTATAGAAATTGAATGTAACTTTCTATATCAATGTGGAGGCACTATAAAATAATGATAATTGAAGTCCACATGCATTCAAGCTTCGTTTCCACAGCTTTCTTACAACTTTCCCCCATCCTGAATTGCCAGCATAACACATAAGCAGTCCAAAAGCATGTTTAAATTAAAAAACTTAGCCAATTGAAACAAACCTATACCGATAAAGAAAAGATACTCCATTGTCAGTAGTGACTGAATAACTTTATCATGTGTCTCAGTAAGTGTACTCAACAAAAATAGTCTTCATTACATCACAAAACTTTAAGTTTTCTGTACAAGGTGAATAAATTACATAGATTATTCAAGAATGGAAATGCCTCAAATGTGCAAAAGAATTACATGCAATTCAGTTCACACTCAACGAGAAAAAAAACAACATACATTTATACCAATATATATATATATTAATATAATATGCATATAATAAATCAGAATTTTCTTCTACTAAATAAAAAGAACTTAGAACTCCTCTTTGTGACATTCAGACTTTGCATCATCCAAATATACATTAAAAACAAAACAAAACATGCGTGGGACAGATGAAAAAAGGTGTAGTTATACTTCCACTTTCAACATGGTCGTCATATCAGCCGCCTTTGTCATAGTATAAATAAATAGTCCAAAAAAACAAATTTTGTTTTAATAAAAACTAGCCAGATCTTTTTTTTTTTTTTAAATAAAAATTACTCAAACCAATCAGGGCTTCCTGATACAAATTATGATCCAGTATCGCAGCCACAGTAGCGCAGTGACAGTAGGAAATGTCAGTTCTAGCAGCGTGTAATACAGTATTCCTTCTCAAAATGACAGTGTACAGGATAATTACAATCTCATTATACAATCAGCCTTCATCCGAACAGGCTTTCAGCTATAGACCAATCACAATAACCAGTATTCTTCGGCCAGCCTCATTCTGCCTGTGGACTGATCAAAAGAAATTAAAAAGTATTTAAATGTATTAAGAGCAACAAAAAATATACTATACATATATCATATTTTTTTTTCTTCTGTAAAGGAAACATTGCACTTTTACCATCCTAAGATTAAGGATTAATATAGAAAGGAAGTAGGGTTTGGATTAGTAGGCTTTGGTACACAATGGAAGTCACTTTAGACAAAGTATTTTGTTGAAATAATAAGAGCTGTCTAAAGCAACAGGCCTTCAGCGAGATCGTCCCGGGCCGCTGTGGTGCAGCTTTGACCTTTGCTGTCCTTACAATATTGCTACAGATCCAACTAGCCTGCTTGCTTTGCCTGACAGTGAGGCTGGAGGTCAGCAGGAATGATAACATTGTGACTGAGTCATAGGAACACTGAGTAGATACTGAGTGATGTCAATCAGGCAGGACAGTATCTCCAGCTGGGGAGAGTTGACCGGCACAGGATTCTTGTCAAAGACTAGTGCCAGAGACACTGGAGTCAGGGAGGTAAGTTGAGAAAACACGGTAATTCTGGGCACGTCGTATCATGTCCCGGATCTCCATGTTCAGGTCCATAAGCTTGGTGCAGATATCAGTCAGGTTCTGGTTGGAGCCCACAAGAGCATATGTGCCAGTTTGTCCAAGGGTTTGGTGACGGAAGAAGATGTTCAGTAGTGTTTGAACCTCATCATCAGCACCGCTTCCAAATATGTCATTAGGCCACAGTTTCCTACAATACAAATATGCATTAGTGGCTTATTTAGTAGTTGGGCAATGTGTCTTTCCACCCCCATACTCCATTCAGAATTTGTACTATTACTTCTTGCAATAAAAAGCGCTCAATGAATAGAGGAGGGGGACCTTTCATTCATCCACCCGTCCTCCATTCATAGAGTTACATGTGAGGTTGAAAAAAAGACACAAGTCCATCAAGTCCAACCTATGTGTGTGATTATATGTCAGTATTACATTGTATATACCTGTATGTTGTGGTCGTTCAGGTGCTTATCTAATAATTTTTTGAAACTATCGATGTTTCCCCCCTGAAACCACAGCCTGTGGAAGGGATTTCCACATCCTTGCCACTCTTACAGTAAAGAACCCTCTACGCAGTTTAAGGTTAAATATAATTTCTTCTTAATGAATGGCCACGTGTCTTATTAAACTCCCTTCCGCGGAAAAGTTTTATCCCTATTTTGAGGTCACCAGTATGGTATTTGTAAATTGAAATCATATCCCCTCTCAAGCATCTCTTCTCCAGAGAGAATAAGTTCAGTGCTCGCAACCTTTCTTCATAACTAATATCCGCAAGTCCCTTTATTAGCTTTTTTGACGTTCTCTGTACTCGCTCAATTTCTTGTACATCCTTCCTGAGGACTGGTGCCCAGAACTGGACAGCATACTCCAGGTGAGGCCGGACCAGAGTCTTGTAGAGTGGGAGAATTATTGCTTTATCTCTTGAGTTAATCCCCTTTTTAATGCATGCCAATATTCAGTTTGCTTTGTTAGCAGCAGCTTGGCATTGCATTCCATTGCTGAGCCTGTCATCTGCTAGGACCCCCAGGTCCTAGATGCCCTCAGAGGTTCTCTCCCTAGTGAGTAGATTGCATTCATATTTTTGCCACCCAAATGCATTATGTTACATTTTTCCACATTAAACCTCATTTGCTATGTAGTTACTCACCCCATTCATTTGTTCAGATCTTCCTGCAAGGTTTCCACATCCTGCAGAGAAGTTATTGCCCTGCTTAGCTCAGTATCGTCCGCAAAAATAGGGTTTGAACTGTTTATCCCATCCTCCAGGTCGTTTATGAACAAATTAAATAGGATTGGTCCCAGGACAGAACCCTGGGGGACACCACTTTCCACCCCTGACCATCCCCCCCCCCCTCTGAACTCGCCCTTTTAGCCAGTTTTCAATCCATCTACTCACCCTATGGTCAATGCCAATGGACTTACTTTGTACAGTAAACAATTATGGAGAACTGTGTCAAATGCTTTTGTTGACACTTGGCGCCACAAGCATCCACACAATAGGGTCTACTCGTGCTTTTCAGCCAGTCATAACACAACGTCACGAATCGACTTTATCTTAATTTCAAAGTCCCTGAACCTAAACTGGGAGATGTGGGCTTTGCTCCGCGAATACTCTCAGACCACACCCCCTACTGGGTCACAATCCAGCTCCTAAAGGCCTCCCCTTCTCCTTCTTGGCGGTTAAACCCATTTTGGTTGACTGCTCTGCAGGACCAGGATGACATCCCCACAGAACTAGAATACTACTTTACAGCTAACAGGGACTCTGCCACGTATGACATGGTATGGGAGATGTTTAAGCTTCATGCCCGTTTCTTGCTCCACGCGTATCAATAGACTAAAAACGTACATCGAACCTCATTGTCCAACAGGCTACAGAACACCTACAGGTGCTGGAGGAGGCGTTCCATAGAAACCCCTCGCCCAGCACCGCCAACAATCTTTTTTTTTTTTTAAAAATCTGTTTATTTTAATGCAGTCTCATCAGCGCACATCAGTGGAAAAAAAAATACTTATTTGCTAAATTTTATAACAGAAATAAGGAAAAGGGAATTTTTTTTCTTCAAAATGTTTGGTCGTTTTTCATTTGTTTAGCAAAAAATAAAAACCCAGTGGTGATTAATAATACCACCAAAAGAAAGTTCTGTCTTAATAAAAGGAATACAAATTCCATATAGGTACAGTGTTGCAAGACTACGCAATTGTCATTCAAAGTGCGACAGCACTGAAAGCTTAAAATTGGACACCACGGCCGCGGGGCACGCGCACCGAGTCCCAATCGACGCTGGCGGCGCGCGCCCCCTAGACGGCCGGGAATGGGAGGACGTCATATGACGCCCGCCCAGGATGGGAGATCCTATCTGCGGGCGTCATATTACTATACGCGGGTATTGAAGTGGTTAAGTATCCCTCTCCAGGCTGCAATCTGAGAGGGCAGACGAGGCAATCACAAGGCAATAGGGTTGATTTACTAAAACTGGAGAGTGAAAATCTGGTGCAGCTGTGCATGGTAACCAATCAGCTTCCAACTTCAGCTTGTTCAATTAAGCTTTGACAAAAAAAAAAATGGAAATTGGTTTCTATGCAGAGCTGCACCAGATTTTGCATGCTCCAGTTTTAATAAATCAATCACATTGTGTAGCTTTACACACCTGATAATATATTTTATACACTTAATATGTTTATTTCAGGTTGGTAGTGTGGGCACAATTTTTCTGAAAACAACATTCCATAAGCAGAAACTGTTTTAATGACTTGCTAATTGTAAGATTTTGTCTGCTATGAATAATTTTGTTTTAAATGTTTCAGCCATGTAAACGCATAGCTGAAATCTAACTGGTCAAGTACCTTCTACACATTCCTCAAAGTTTTATACATCATCCTTATTACATTTTTAGAACTTTTTTCTTGGAAACAAGTTTCCCAGTTCTGATCCCAATTTGGGAAGGTCTGTCTATTTACACCAATAGAAAACTCTTACAGTCTACTATAGAATTTCCCACAGCACCTTGGTTCATTGTTTTGCATCTGAGTTCAAGGAAAGCTGATTTTTTTTAAATGATTACAAAGTTTGCATTTTAGCTAAAATTGTGTTGTATCGTTAAAATTGTTATAAGGTTATTTTTATAGACCAAAAGAGCACTGTTATTAGAACCTAGACCTGTGCCCTTTTGGGTGAACCTTTCTGTTGGTGTTGCATGTCTAGACTCACCTGCATTGGCGAATTTGCCGTATTGCTTTCCCAAGCTCATTATTTTTCAAACATTCCAACATGGACTGTATGGCAAACTCCGTGGAACTGAAGGTGGGCTCATAAGAGGTGGCATCTATATTGAGAGACTCCGCTGCAATGTATACACTGGCCTCTTTCAGGTTCTTCTTAAGCTCATTTAGTTCTCTTGACATGTTTAACAACTGCAAGGGAAACAATGAAAAGGGCTTATAATTAAAATATTTTTCCAAAAATGTCAGAGGATTACACCTCACAATACAATGAGAAATACATTGGTAGCTCTCTGGATGCTAGCTTTGAATTTTCCACCAAGAGACCTGACAGACTGTCATGAGCAAATCTACTATGTAGAAGGAGGAGGGGTCAGACATTGCGTAGTTTCCACCCAGTGCGGCGATCTTTCCCCGGAAGTGGGAGCAAATACCTGAATTTGACAGGTATGTGCTCCCTCCTCCCCCCTGAAAGGTGCCAAATGTGGCACCGGAGGGGGAAGAAATCCGATCCGCGAAAGTTCCATTTCTGGGTGAAACTCAGCTTAAAAAATGTTCAGGCTTTACCACCACTTTAAGACTGCAGACAATACTGGGGTGCAGTGAAATGGCTCTGCAGCTTACGCATGTATTTTCAAATCTGAGCAAACTAAACACGTCTTTAACGCATACTGTTAGACAGGATCATTTGATTGGTTGCAGGCTGGATGGTAAGTTGAGCTGGGAATTTTATTTTATTTTATATGCGTCGCCCCTCCAAAACAAGAGATGAAGGGAAATCTTTCTACGAGGACTTCATTCAAAGAAGGGAACCCCCCTCACTCCGTAGAGACTTACTCTTACTTTAAAGCGGAAGTAAACCCATCGATTTAACAGTTTAAAAAAAAAAAGGCATGCCGGGAATGCTAACTGCACATTGGCTGTGCTCTCAACCAAACAGTCAAACCATCCAATGGCTGGTGTCATAATGGATCACATGTGCAGCACCGTGGCAGTTGAAGATTAAACAGAGGCAAAGATGGCAGCTTCCTTGTCTGAAAACGATAGGGGGGTTTACTTCCACTTTTAAGGGAGTCAGGGAGTAAAAGGATTTTTCCCCAATGGCACACAGACAACAAAAATAAACGTTAGTTTGTTTGCTTTAAAACAGTATCATTACCTACAGCAGTGTTGCCAACCTACCAGATTGAAATTTACTGACACGACACCCAAAATTTCCTGGCACAGCCAAGTTTTTACTGGCATTTCCAAAAGTTACAAAATTACAAGTTGCAATTAGCAATGTGATTTAAGGTAGATATTAAGGGGAAAAAAAACATAGTTCTTGATTTATTTTTAACATAGTAAGTAAGTAGCTCAGGGACAGGACTCAGGAGGGCAAGAAATTAGAATAGGAAGGCACACACACACACATGAACTTGACTCTTGGTCCCTTCAGTCTACTCCAGTCTAAACAGCACTGACAGTCCCGCTCCCGACCTGCCCTGCTCCTGTCCTGCAGTCCCACACGAGGCTCTGGCCGCTCTGCTTGGCTCCCTTGCACCATGACATCACACGACACGCTTGGGCACCGCCTCCACCAGAGCTGCCCAAACACACTGTAGCAGGGACTCGGATGGTCTCGGCTAGCTCTGGACCAAGCCATACATCACAGCCATATTTTTTACTGGCAAATTTTTCCTTTTACTGGCATTTACTGACAGGAGAAAATTGCCTGTTTTTTACTGGCTGCCAGTAAAAATACTGACGGTTGGCAACACTGACCTACAGCTGTACATTGGGAAACTTGGGGATAATAGGTTGTCTATTAATATAGGTTTTTTCTCGTGGACAAATATTTTGGACAATAAAACATGTTCATAAAGTGCTTGGTTGCTTCAAGATACAATTTAATGAGGGATTGTATATATAAATAGAATACATTGAGTATTCTTACTTACCTCTGGCATTGTGCTGACCTCATGGATTTGCCCAATTAGTTTACAATAAGATTGAAAAAGCAACAGCAGCTGGAAGTGAAGCTTGTACAATCGTTGACACAGTTCCAATTGCTGCAATCAGAAGAACAAATATTTAAATTATAAATTTAATATACATTTATCCTGCTGCATTAAAGTTGAAATTCAGTTATGATATGTATTGCATACTTACACTGCTCCAGCCTGGACCAGTGCAAGTATGCATATCTCATAACTGGCCACTGGGGAAGCTGACATTCACTGTAGTAGTGACAGCCACAATCTCCCAGGTCTTGTGCTGCCACTAACAGAGCACTTTGTATTTTTTTCAATAAGGCATTCAATGATAGGATATAAGAAATGTAGATCACAAAGTGACTGTCCCTCCTCTCCATCTCTGCCCTCCACCTTGTCTTCACTTATACACATTCTGTGAATGGTGGCAATGCCAAGCAGGTGACCCCCTGTTGTAAGTGTGCAGTGAAGAAGCCATTCAGCATAGGACCTGGAAAATTGCAGTTATTGCTGTAGTGGTGCTGACTACTACATTGATTATCTGCGTCCCCAGTGGTCCCTCAGCTATGAGATATGCATACTTAGATTGTGCCAAACTGGAGCAATGTAAACATACAATACAGATAAAACCTGGAGTTTAGTTTTAATCAATGTACATTTTACTCTGTACACTCCAATGTTTTCATTACATGCACAATCTAAATAATTACTTAGGTTACATTTATACAAATAAGCATGATTTGTACCCCAGCATGATGACTGTACTACCTACAGGTCTATGACAGCCTAAGTCCAGGTACATCTGCAAACAATGTGTATTTGATAGATCAAAGCAGCACATAGGTTCTGAAAGCTTATTTGACACTACGATCACATGACCGGCCGACTCAGCCTACCAAACTGAGCATGTGCAGCTTGCCCCCAAGGTTCTGTTCTATCGACAGATAGATTGGGGCAGTGGTAGAAGGGGAGGATCAGCGAATACAGGATTACACAGCCTTTTTACACAATGCAGAGGGTTAACCCCTTAGGTTCCACAGTGAGTATAACAAGCATGCTTTACTGCATATAGACACTGATTTTACTGTTGTGGATTAAGTAATACCTTAAAATATTGTTTCATATTTTACAATATCAATAAATACCACTGCAAAAAAAACTATAAACCAGCGTTTTTCAACTGCAGTGCCATTTGGGTTCCCTCAGGGTGCCATGAGCATGGGACACAGATTGCACTAGATCAGCGTCATGGAGCAGTCAGACTGGCCAATGGCATCATAACAACCAATGATGCAGTAAGTACAGCATCATCCATTGCTATGGTGCTGGGACCCAGCCTGGCTGCATCATGGCAGCTCATGATCTTGAACCAGGTCAGACGGCATGCATGAACTAGAATTCAGAAGAGAATGGGAAGTCTGGCTCCTTCAAACAAGCCTCACCTTCTGCCCTTTGTCATGCTGCTGGAGCCAAAAGGTAGGGACTTGATGTGTAGAGTGGACTGTGTGATTGGGGAGTTCTGTGATGGGGAAAAGTATGATGGGAGGGCTCTGAATTGTGAATGGCGCCTTAAAAAAGGTTAAGAAACTCTGCTGTAAGCAGTCAACTTTCAGCCTTCTGGGCATCATGAACAATGGGGTGGTCCATGTTGCTCCTAAGTAGTATGGAACTCCTAAGTAGTATGTAACACTTGGAAGGGCCCAATGCACTAAGGTGAAGCTGGCCAATGCTGAGTGCTTTTTTTTTTTTTTTTTTTTTTACACAACAGCTTCTCCATCTAGGCATTTGCAGATGACTCTGACCTCTGGCAAGCCCTTTTGAAAAAAAAAAAAGTAAAAAAGTGCATATTGGCGTGAATGATTTGGTTCACTTGTGCATTTGGGGGATGTTGCTACATGGCAAGCTATATGCATATTGCAATGTTTTGCAGTAGTCTAATATATTCTATGGTGGTTCAAACCAATGGAGTCACCAAGACCCTGTGTATAACTAAATCAGGACTAGAGAGTTCACAGCTTAGACTCATGTGCTGCTTATGTTTAGCTCTTTGGTTATGCTCAAATATGTTATAACCTTCCCTTGAGCTGGCCAAACACGGGTTCGTTTATTTTTGATCAGTCAGAAAGGCCATCCAGACAAGTGAGGTGGACAGGGGAATCCTCCCCGCTGTGTTATTGTATTCTGACAATGGAAGCTCCAATTGGCTGCAGCGCTGGTTAAACGGCATTTTTTCAGAAAGCCTGTTTGAGAGCAGTTGATCATTAGATTGACTGCTTATGAACAGCAACAGCCATAGATGGATCAAAATTCTTCTGGTACCTGCTGAACTGGCTGAATTTCAATGCATCTATGGTCAGCTTTACTCTATCCAGTTGAAAACAAAATGTTGCCCTTAGTTCTTCTTTAAATCTCAGCAATACTGGATAAATAGAGCAGACAGTCTCCAGGCTAATAACCTTTAACTGTGAGAAAGTAAAAGTAAGGTTACCATAAATGGCCCAATAACAACAAGCAATGACCCTCATCTTGAGAACTGCTGGTGATCATCAGGCCACTTCTAACCTCCTAGGGGTTGATAATGAGTGTCTGTGATCAGAGTCTGAACCTTCCCTCCTACTCTATTGAGTAGAGAGAGGAATAAAAAGCACTGTACATGCACTGCACAATCTGTTAGTCAGGCACTGTGGTGGATTCTGACATTAGTGACATATTGAAGGACAGCCCAGAGAAAGCCAAACCTCCATATGTAATGAGTATCTAATGATACCCATATAACAAGATTACAAGCTAGGCATAGAAGCAAGGATTTTAAAACAATATCACACAGTGATTATTTACATAAACCAATCATTCTCACATTTCTATTTAAAAGAAGCTTTAAAAGGTCTATATTTTCCTTTTAAAGTGTAATGTAAACACAGAATTCTTTGTTTAGAACTGTCTCGTTCACTGCCCATTAGACATACCACCACTGTAAAGAGTGCATTCCTCCCACATCATCAATGTAAAGGATATTTTTTCCATTGACCTCAGGGGTTCATCCAAGACCTAAAAATTATTTCAAAGGTTCCTCTTGGGTAAAAATGGCTGGTTCACTGCAAAATTTCAGAGCTCAGAAGCACCAAGGGAGGAAAAACAGAAACGTAGCATTTCACTGCGTTTGCAAAGGTCTGTTTGTTTTTCAGTAGGCATAGATCCTTAAATATGTGTAGATCCATAAATATGCCTCAAACATACACCTATCTGCAGGGAAAGCTTTCCATGACAACCTGTGTCACCCAATGCAGCCCCTCCCCTGCTTGGATTACCTCTTTTAGAAAGGACTTGTCTTGTTTTACTGAGCCTAACCTGGCTTAGAATAATGTTACAATGTTTAAATAAGCTCACCAAAGAAAATTTTATAGTAGATCTACAGAAAATGTGAGAAAAAAAAATGTGAGTTGAGAAAACTATATTTGGAAAAGCTTCACTTTGACTCTGCTGTAGACATGTGCAATTCGTTAATTCCGAATTTCAAAATTTGCGAAATTACGAATTTCCGAAAATTCCGAATTTCACAATTTTCGAAAATTCAAAATCCGAAAATGCGAAATTTGAAAATCCGAAAATTCGAAATTTCCGAATTTTCGGATTTCGAATTTTCGAACTTCCGAATTTTGAATTTCAGAATTTTCGGAAATTCAGAATTTTCGGAAATTCAGAATTTTCGGAAATTCAGAATTTTCGGAAATTCAGAATTTTCGGAAATTCAGAATTTTCGGAAATTCAGAATTTTCGGAAATTCAGAGTTTTCGTAATTCCGGATTTTCGGAATTCCGGATTTTCGGAATTCGGAAATTCAAAAATTCGAAAATCAGAAAAAAAGAGAAAATCGGTTTAATTCTAAATAATAACTATTAAATTATAGGTATTGGAATTCCCTTTCAAATTTGTCTGTTAGTGAACGTAACGAGTACGAATTTATCCGAAGTTACGAATTATCTGAAATAACGAATGCCACATCTAACCAAATGGAACCTAAGGATCTAATAATAATAAATAACAATAATAATAATAAAACCTTTTTATTATTATTAATTATTTATTAATTTGTTCCGTTCCATTTGTTTAAATGCGTCATTCGTTATTTCAGATAATTTGTAACTTCGGATAAATTTGTACTCGTTAATTTAATAGTTAATTAATTAAACTGATTTTCTTTCTTTTTTTCAGATTTTCAAATTTTGGGATTTTCAAATCTTTGAATTTCCCGAATTCCGAAAATCCGAAAATTTGGAAATTCGGAGTTCTGAAAGTTTGAAAATTCGGAATTCCGAAAAACCGAAAATCGGAAATTCGAAAAATAGAAATGTGAAAATTCCCGAAATTTTCGAATTTCCAAATAAAGCAAAAAAACGAAAGAAACGAAAACGAAAATGAACAAATTTTTTGTCAGTGCACATGTCTACTCTGCTGTCTATAGGCATAGGCCTAATGTGCCTGCTAAGAAGTCCTGCCCTGCCTATCTGCAAATGTGCAGGCCATACACGTGCAAATTTCTTTCCTGCAACCATGGGTTGCATGGTTACACGACCATGGTCACACGATTCCACCATCAACACAGACAGTGCTGACAGGGGAATCCCTCCTGCCAAGCAATAGTCTGCTCCCGGGAAGGGGGAAGCCGCCCCTGCCGGGATAAGACAGTGATTATCTCTAGTGACTATAGAAGCCACTAGCGATAATCATAAGAGAATCTGGCAAGCTGGTTGTACCCAAGTTGATCAGCTTAGTACATTGTCTGCCCATTATTCGAATCTTGGCAGGTTCCTGCTGAACCAGCCGAGATTCAAACCGTGTATGGCCGGCCTAACTTTGTTCTGTTCATGCAGCCTCTTTCCACTAATGAACATAGTTTCATTCCAACCCCACAAGGACCTTCCAGTTTGCTGGGATAGTAATTCTGCTGCACCAATTACCATATACAAGTATCTGAATAACTATGTGAAAGAACAGTTCCAGTTGGAAGAGAAAATAGTAAAGAAGGGACACTTACTGCAAGAGATTCCATTTGCTAGTCAGGGAGCATGGAGTGAAAGAACAGGAGAAGAGAGGACAGTGTCAAGTCAATGCATGCAACACAAAGAACACAGATCTGTCACATCTTCACGCTAAGCAGTGCTAGCGGCCATTTTTCAACCTTCGGAGGGGTTGAAAAGATGTTTTACCTAAAGCATGCAGGGTGGCTACACAAGCCAAGTAAAATAGTGACAGGAACACCAGACTACTGAAGAAAAAAAAAAATAAAACATTTTATGAAAACAGTGGACTCTGTGGACAAGTGGGCCTGAAACATGAACTGTGTTGTCCCTCAAAACTTTCTCCTTCATTTCTTTGCAGTCCGTTGCTTGAAAAATAACACTATGAGCATGTCTGGTAATAGCAACACAGGCAGTCCAACTGTCATGCACTGCCATAAACAAAGCCTAGTGTCACATCGAGGAAGGCTGTTACTGGTTTTAAGTAAAAAGAATGAATGGGCCTCACCAATAAAAAATGGAGGTAAGTATAGGAAGGATGCGTCCAATAGCAATCAGATTCCAAATCTAAATTTTGTAGGTGTAGGTTGAAAGTGAAATTAAGTAGCTGATTGCTAGAAGTAACACATTTTAATTGTTCGTTGCTTCAAAGTTTCACTTGAGAGAGCCCCAACATAGATTTTATCTCTTGCTTGGTTTACTGGCAAGTGTCCAATATCACTTATTATTAAAACTAAGTTCAGGCTGGAGCAACACTGTTCTCCAGTGAACAGGAGTGGTTAAAAACACCTGCAGTACAACCCACACTAATATATTATACCAGACAACATTCCCAGACCTTATCCTGCATTTATTTTTATTTTTTTAATTAGAGCAATAGGTCTGTTCCTGATCAAATCAATAACAGATGACGTCACCCAAAACCTTTTATTTTGTTTTGTTTTGAAAAAGACATGGAAGAGTAAGGCTGGCCATATACGAAGCAAATTTCTTTCCTGTAACCACGGGTTGCAGGAAAGAAATACTCTCAATGCCCCCATCAACACATTGGGGCTCATTTACCAAGATGAATGCGCTGCGCCGGTTCATACCACAATTGGTGCGCCAGATAAATTATTACTTGAGCGTATGTTGGGCCTGGAAGGGCCTGGTATGGAATTTCGGGGGACCCCCACGCATTTTTTTTTTCATTTTTTTAATTTCTTAATGCTAACATGACCTGTGTTCAAATAGCCTTTAAAAAACCCATAGAAGTGAACCAGTGCAAAAAAAAAAAAAAAAGTCAAGTTGAGATGTGCGCCCGTTCAACTTATGCAAATTAACCTACGTGGCTTGACATTTACTAAGAATTTGCCGGCGCAGTGAACCAGAGCACATGAACGGGCGCAAATGTCGCGTGTGCATGCGCAATACATAAATTGCCTGCTCAGAGGAAGATAATTTTCGGTTCTATTCTCGGCATGTTTGTTAGTTGGACAGTCATAACTATACTTCCTCACATCCCCCCCATAATATTTGCACTTCCAGCTTCTTTTATTTTTTGAGTTGAAGAATGCTTGCGCCAGGTCTATAGCGGTGCACAGATTGCGCATGCCCGTGCGCCGGCAACATGATAGTAAATGGGTAATTGCACTGTGTTACAGGCGCAAATGCTTTGTGAATACGAAAACGGCCGTTTCGCGGCGGCGTGCACCGCAACTCATGGCGCAAATGCTTGGTAAATCAGCCCCATTGTATTCTCCCTGCATGGGGGGCATGGGAAGCCATCCTTGCTGGGAGAAGACAGTGATTGTTGATAGAGGCTATACCAGCCACTAGCTATAATCATATGTAAAAACCGGCATGCTGGTTCTACCCAAGTTGATTGAGCCTGCCAATACATGGTTAGAATCTCTGATCTAATTTGAAGCATCTATGACCAACCTTAGAGCCTCTATAAAGTTTTTATCGCCTGTCCCTATTGGGAAAGTTCTATCACTTTTTTTTCTTGAAGGCAGACACAGATAAAAAACAAAAACACATTTTAGAAGAGTGAGAAAAGCTTAAAGGGTTAGTTCACCTTTGCCAAAAAACTTCCTCTACAGGGATAAATACAAAACTGTGCAGCTTTGACCAAAGTTGAATAATGCCCTTGTTACAGGTGTAGGCCATTTATGTACCTCCTGAAGCCCGGTCGGAAAAAAACTCCCAGAGCTGGCATCATCCCCTCCTGACTTGTTGCTAGGAAAGTCCCAGCCATTACAAGCGAGTTCTTACACCCCCTCATCCTGTATAGGCATTTTTTTTTGGTAAAGGTGAACTATGCCTTTAAGCTAGGCATAGATGGATCGAAGTACAGCAGTGACCAACTGTATTGCGAAGAAGTTGGAAAACTTTTGATCAGCAGCTGCTTAGTCTGTCCCAGAAAATTGTTCTAATTTTACAAAGAGAACTGTGTGATTGCAGGAACAGCTAGTCACATTACTGACAGCTCATATGATCAGGTTTTCCCCTTCTGCTTTTATTTCATTGCTCTACATTTTTCAGAGTCTCAAAGGAAATGGAACACAATGCACATTATTAAAGCATAGTGCTGGGCTGTAGCAATTTAGGGTTAATCTTTCAAGCAAAACAAGGAATCTGCTATCATGGGCAAACATTTGTATTGTATTTGTAGTCTTCTCTATGTAGATTAGAAGAGGACTACAGTACTATTGACTTAATTATTCAAATAAAATATACATATAAAATCATACGAACTCAATGTGGATGAAGGACTCACTTTCTACTGGTTGACAAAAATCTGTGTATAACAGAAAACGTATGTTGACAAAGAGACAGGGGAAAAATGTTTTTTGTAAATGTATTAGAATTATTTGGTTACTGGTTTGCTGTGATTGAAAGTCTAGTGAATATTGTAAATAATGATTTTATTAAAATGGTTAGGTTCACACATGTGATATCCAACCCGCAGGCAAAATTGCGCTGCTTTTTTTGCAGACACGTGGGGATGCCACAGAGCTGGTGCTGCAGCATCATGCTGTTCCATATAGTTGTGTTTTTAAAAAAGGGCCAAGGACTTTTTCCCTGCACTTCCCACAGGTATAGCAGCCCAATCAAATGAATGCACAAATGTGGCATACAGGACCCGCTACGGTGCGAACATGGGCTAAACTCGCTGGGTTGAACCGAAAAAACCTGAAGAGCTCAGGAGGAGCCGCTGTACTAACTATCCGATGTTAATACAGCAATGTTCCCTGCTAAGCTATTGTGTTCTGACAGGGGGATTCAACCCCCCACCAGCACACACCAGTCAGCACTCTCAACCACTGGCTGAGAGTGCCGATCAGATGACGATTGGCAGACCCTTTTCAGTCATGCCCCTTCTGTCGGACAGGCTGCCATACACATGGGCCAAATGTCAGCCGGTTTCAATTGAACCGGCCGATTCCACCCAATATTTGGTCCGTGTGTACTAGGCTTTATTGTGTAACTGTAAAAGATATGCAATATTTATTGCGTTAATACAATTTGAGGTTTTTTTTCTAGAGTCAATAGTTCTGAGGAGAGGGGTTTTAGCCGTTAACATTTAGGAGGTGTCATTAGTATGAGGAGGGGGTCCTCTGCTGTCTTCAATACAAGGGGTATGTCTGGGAGTCCTCCTTAGGTATCATGTACGCAAAGTGGGTTTATCATAAGAAACCATGAGGCTGAATTACTAAAGGCAAAAAAGGCTGTTTACACTGAAAGGGAATTTTCCCCAGAACTTATTACATGTTGTGAAATTTCACTTGGAAAAAAATGCCTAATCAAGTTGCAAAGAAAAAAAGAAAACTGCATTTTTGTTTGTGCAATTAGCCGAATGAAGACAAAAAATGCTTTGCTTCATTCACTAAGCTCTGGGGAAAATGTCCTTGCAAAAAGAACCTCCTTGCAATATGAACAGTGTTTTTGCCTTTACGAAATTAACCCTAGGTGTCTGAATGCATGACCAAGTAGTCAACAGTGCAGAAAGTTAGGATAACAATATCAATATGAGGCCATGGCTTATCTACCAGCAGACATTCAACAGAAACAATTTTATTCAATTCTAAAGAGGCCAGTCTATAACGCAAGTGAGCTGAAATGACAGTGTTGCCTACAGCAACCAGCCTATAGTAACAGGCTCAAAGGCAAATTCTTAGTAAACCAACCCCCTCTATGTCTAGCTGGCCTTTCAAAACCCTTATTCTTCATATATTTTATAGAGAATTAAACTTAACATGAAGCTGAACGAGATGGCATCATGAAGGGTTTTACAGAAAAAGCTCACATTTAGGGTCACTATAATTGTTTTAAAGAGACACTGTAATTTTGCCCATTAGGTTAAAAGAGATTGTGCCTCCTAATAGACCACCTCTCTGTATGGTATATTCACCCATCATCAAAGCCCTTGCTCCAACAGAGCAGGTCTTTTTTTTTTTTTTTATATGGTGGAGAACGTGACCTCCAACATGTGACTGTGTTTAGGTCTAAGTGACCAATCGCCAACAGGGTTTAGTTATCTGTGTGAATATCCTCAAAATATGAAATTTTGTTAACAATGGAGGACAGATTCTAGAAACCTTATCTTAAAGCTGAACCCCGAACAAATATATTTTCTGTGTCTGGTACAGAAATGCAAGGTGAATTAACTGGTAACAATGCTGAAAACAAACTGATGGCTTCTGGCTGACATTAAAGAAACAAGAGGATAAACCCCCATCCTACCCCTCCTAAAAAGAACAAATATGTTTTAGGTTGAGTTTCAGGGTCCTATTAATAATCCCTGTCCTGATACAATCGCATGAACTACAATGGCTATTTCTACAACACTGAGCCACATATTTTACTGGAGTGGCCTCATTACGTTCTCCATTTTCTGTGGATGGATTTGCTGCTGGTGTTAAGACAGGAGCTCACTTTACAGCAAAATGAGTACAGAGATGGTTACAATTTGCCATGGGAACATTAAATTAAGCACAAGCAGCAGTGACTCAGAATATTATTTGGCCACTATATGATAATATTAAGTGTATATACATTTGCCAGTTCGTATAAACGTAACCTGAGGAAATATCTGAGTCACCTGTGTCGGCTTAATCTTAGCTACATGGAATGAATGCATGTATTTATTGAAAAAATAAATGTGATTATTTAAGCAGGAGGTATGAATATTATGAAGGTTGCAAGCAAGGGCCGCTATTGCCATGCTATGATTACTGAAAGGTATGACATACGTACAATCTTGGCGGAACCTGATGCAACTTGTGTCAAGCACATCCTGACTTTTGCATAAACAGAACCAGGTAAAACTGATTTCATTAACGTACAAATGAATGAAATGAGTTAAAGAAAACAAGACATATTGCTACCACGCTATGCAACCACACAGCATTATACAATCTTACCGATTGTGTAAGGGTCCCTCTTAATGCTGTATCTGCGTTTTAAGTTTCAAGGACGGAAGTTTTAACTAAGAATTCTACCTAATATTACAACTGGGTTTTTGGATGAAACACTTTGAATAAAGCCAAGGTGTTGATGGCAAGTTACTTTATCTCTGTGTGTCTGCATTCAAAGTTTACAACAAAGCCTAAACTGATATGAATTTTCTTTTCCATAATATTTTATTAAGGCTATTCAGAGAGAAAGAAATGGATAAACAAAAATTACATGGGCCGAATGGCCTAAAGATTTACATGAATTCCACAACCGTAACAGTGATCAATCATTTTAACCAAATGTAAGGATATTGTAGAACAGAATGGTGATGAGTTGAATATACTAGAGAGTTGCAAAGAATATAAAGTGAGAAAGAGTTTTGTGTCCCAAAGACCAAGGAGGTCTGGATCTTTAGGGAAGTCAAATTCAAGTTGGAATTGACTATGGTGTGAATTTAGCTGACTTCGTTAGGTATGTTTATATAGAGTAATGTGGGGGGTATAGTTTTCGGTGTGGTGAATATCATAGGGTGGGAGTTATTTATAGTGGATATAAAAAGTCTACACACCCCTGTTAAAATGTCAGGTTTCTGTGATGTAAAAAATGAGACAAAGATAAATAATTTCAGAACTTTTTCCACCTTTAACCACTTCCCGACCGCCTAACGCCGATATACGTCGGCAAAATGGCACGGGCAGGCAAAATCACGTACCTGTACGTGATCGTGCATGTGCCTGCCTGTGGGTCGCGCTCGCGCCGCCAGCGGCGCGCTCGCGACCCGGTCGGGAGCTCCGTGACCCCGGCCGCGGGACCAGCGGACCCGATCGCCGCTGGTGTCCCGCGATCGGGTTACGGAGCTGAAGAACGGGGAGAGGTTTGTGTAAACAAACCTCTCCCCGCGCTTCCTACACTGACTGTCAGTGATCGGCTGTTCCCTGTCATCGGGAACGCCGATCAATGACGTCAGACGTACAGCCACGCCCCCTACTGTAAAAAAAAACACAACACGTCACACTGACTCTTCCCCGCCCCCTAGTGGTTAACTCTTTCACTACAACTGTCATTTACATAGGAATCTAAAGGAATTTAAATAGCACTGATTTCTGTATAAATGACAAATGTCCCAAAAATGTGTCAAAAATGTCCGATGTGTCCGCCATAATGTCGCAGTCACAATAAAAATCGCTGATCGCCGCCATTACTAGTAAAAAAAAAAATATTAATAAAAATGCTATAAAACTATCCCCTATTTTGTAAACGCTATAACTTTTGCGCAAACCAATCAATAATCGCTAATTGCGATTTTTTTTACCCAAAATATGTAGAAGAATACGTATCGGCCTAAACTGAGGAAAAAAAAAGAAGTTTTTTTATATATTTTTTGGGGATATTTATTATAGCAAAAAGCAAAAAATATTGCATTGTTTTCAAAATTGTCGCTCTATTTTTGTTTATAGCGCAAAAAATAAAAACCGCAGGGGCGATCAAATACCACCAAAAGAAAGCTCTATTTGTGGGAAAAAAAGGACGCCAATTTTGTTTTGGAGCCACGTCGCACGACCGCGCAATTGTCAGTTAAAGCGACGCAGTGCCGAATCGCAAAAAGGGGCCTGGTCCTTTGGCTGCAAATTGGTCCGGGGCTGAAGTGGTTAATGTGACCTATAAACTGTACAACTCAGTTGAACAAACAACTCAAATCTTTTAGGTGGAGGGAAGTAAAAAAAAAAAAAATAATGTGGTTGCATACAGGGTGCACACCCTTTTATACCAGGGGATGTAGCTGTGTTCAGAATTAAGCAATCACATTCAAACTTATGTTAAAATAGGAGTCAGTACACACCTGCCATTATTTAAAGTGCCTTTGATTAACACCAAGAAAGTTCAGCTGTTCTAGTAGGTCTTTCCTGACATTTTCTTAGTCGCATCCTACAGCAAAAGCCATGGTCCGCAGAGAGCTTTCAAAGCATCAGAGGGATCCCATTGTTAAAAAGGTATCAGTCATGAGAAGGGTA
This sequence comes from Lithobates sylvaticus, assembly GCA_028564925.1. Classification (NCBI taxonomy): domain Eukaryota; kingdom Metazoa; phylum Chordata; class Amphibia; order Anura; family Ranidae; genus Lithobates; species Lithobates sylvaticus. The sequence goes on along the minus strand of CM053027.1, from coordinate 545,788,283 downwards.
CAAAAGTGTTTCCAAGGTATTAGATATACCATGGAACACAGTGAAGACAATCATAAAGTGGAGAAAATAAGGCACAGTAGTGACATTAACAAGAACTGGACGTCCCTCAAAAGAGCCCTTTCCTACCAAGAAAAACATCCAAGCCCAGGTAAATATTGCAAAAACACATCTGAAGTCTCCCAAAAGCATGTGTGAAAATGTGTTATGGTCTGATGAAACCAAGGATGAACTTTTTGGCCATAACTCCAAAAGATATGTTTGGTGCAACAACAACACTGCACATCACCAAAAGAACACCATGAAGCATGTGGTGGTGGCATCATCATGCTCTGGGGCTGTTTTTCTTCAGCTGGAACAGGGGCCTTAGTCAAGGTAGAGGGAATTATGAACAGTTCCAAATACCAGTCAATATTGGCACAAAACCTTCAGGCTTCTGCTAGAAAGCTAAACATTATGAGGAACTTCATCTTTCAGCATGACAATGACCCAAAGCATACATCCAAACCAACAAAGGAATGGCTTCACAATAAAAAGATTAAAGTTTTGGAATAGCCCAGCAAGAGCCCAGACCTGAATCCAATTAAAAATCTGTGGGGTGATCTGAAGAGGGCAGTGCACAGGAGATGCCCTCACAATCTGACAGATTTGGAGTGTTTTTGCAAAGAAGCATGGGGAAATATTGCCAAGTCAAGATGTGCCATGCTGGTAGACTCATACCCAAAAAGACAAGAGTGCTGTAATAAAACCAAAAGGTGCGTCAACAAAGTATTAGTGTAAGGTTGTGCACACTTATGCAGCCTTATTATTTTATTTTTACTTCCCTCCACCTAAAAGATTTCAGTTAGTTTTTTTTTCAACTGAATTGTACAGTTTATAGGTCACATTAAAAAGGTAGAAAAAGTTCTGAAATTATTTAACTTTGTCTCGTTATTCACAGAATACATCACATATATATCACAGAATCTGACATTTCAACAGGAGTGTGTAGACTTCTTATATCCACTGTATATCTAGGGGTAATTTCCAGGTTAGCAGTCCTGCTGGCAACCTTGGTTAGTTCGATACTTTCTTCACATGTGGAACTCTGACAAGTTACTCAACAGTGTAGCCACTAGATAGCTAAGGTAGCAACTGCAAACATACCTAGAGCCCTGGAAGGAACTATCAAGGGAACTTATAGGAAGTGTCTACGGCACGCTTTAAAAGTCTCCACACAACAAATAGTGGTGTGGGTGACAGAGTCATGTACACAGGTACACGAACCTGGGACAATCAACACTTTGGAAGTGCACTGAGCTTGGAGTGCCCATAAGGCCATAAATCCACCTACTGCCTGCTGCCAATCAGGAGGAGGATGTGGACCTGATGGGGAACTAGTGAACTGTTTTCCCATCAGGCTCCTTCCACTGTCAGCACCACTGGTTGCTAGGAGGCTGTCGGCTGTGAAGCTGACATCCCCCTTAAAGTGTTACTAAACCTAAAAAAAGTTTTTTAACTTAATGCATTGCTTGCATTAAGGAAAACAATGTTTTCAGTGTCCCTGTGCCCCCACTTCCCTGTGAGAAGGGGAAGAGAGGGGAGAAGAGATCAGCACTGTGCAGGACTGCATCTCAAACCCCCCTTCCTCTTTACACAGCATTCGAGCAGCAGCCATTGGCTCTTGCTGCTGTCAGAGGAAGTGGGGGACGGGCCTTACACAGCATTCGAGCAGCCAGCGGCTGGCTATGGTAGTCCTGCAGAAGAAGAGGAGGAGAAATGCCGGGGACCCCAGAAGAGGAGGATCGGGGACCGGGATCATAGAGCAGGTAAGTATAATATGTTTGTTATTTTAATTTTAAAAAAAATTGAGTTTAATAACACTTTAACAACCAGTAACAAGGTTGGGGGGTGGGGTGTTGGTAGCAGCAGTAAATATGCTGCTCTGCTACACAACGGCATACAGACACAGGCACTCTGATTGTCTCAGTATACCAGATTAGAGTTGGTCCTAATTACCCAGTTTTGTTATCTATGAACTGAGGATAATTATTTTTGAATTGGGTGCAGCAATAGCGCCACTTTGTGTTCCCCCATATTTATTTTTCTAATTTAAAAAAAAGGTTCTCCTATCTTTTACTGCATCGATAAATGCATTATCATGTGTTTATAAAAGAGATTTTCTTGCTCACAGGTTTCTCACATTGGTTGGGACATTTGTAAATTGTAGGGTTGTCAAAGGGTTCTGGTTTACAATTTTTTTAGGGACAAGTAAAGTTCAGTTACCCCTGAAGTAACTAGTGATACACGCAGACATGCTAAAAATCAGGTACCTTTAGGTTTTTATTCAGGAGTCTCATACATAAAGTTTTGCAATTCTCATTTAATTGTCTGCAATAATTGATCGTCACCATTAAACTTGCCAAACCTTAGGCTAACACCTGGAAAATGTAGATTTTTATGTAAGCTGTACAATGCTGTGGCTTGCAGATACATTGGTATTGGTATACATTGGTATTCTTACATTGAATACATTAAATGAGCTGTGATGAGTGGGATGGAATGCTTAATGATCTGCTTTACAGTTTACTGTAAAGATTGAAGTATGCTTTCTTACCTTCTCTTCCGAGTCTCCAGGCTGACATGTGATGACTCCATCTTTTGAGCCCCCAGCAAATGTTGATTTACAGTTTTTTAGCCACTAATAAAAAAAATGTTTTAAATAAAATTATAGGTGCTCCAACAAATACATAAACATTGCATTTTTACTAAAAAAAGGTCTGGAGGTGTCCATACATAAACTGATCCAATACTTTGCCACTATCATTATACACTAAAATGACAGACAACACAGAACCATTGAATTCTTTTTACTCCTCCGTTAGCTCATAAAACTTGCATGGGTGTACTGCATATGCATACATATCCATGTCGTCCTCTTACACCTTCCACGCTGGTGACTGGTGGGGGAAAATTCAGTAAAACCGACACTCTTGTGAAGATTAACCGAGCATGAGCTGCACTATTAATTGCCTACAGATACAGTTATTACTGCTTAATCCCAGCAGTATTTTAATATCTTTGAACATCTAAGAGACATATCATATGTAAATGCTTTATGGAGTTGTCATATTCATGAATTATATATGCATGAATTATATTAATGGCTAAACATGCAGAAATGCTATACCAACCTGGGATCCCTAGTGCATAGAAGCACTATCAAGTTCCAATTCATACCTTTCATTTTACAGCCCTGACAACACAGGCTTGGTTCTCTAAATCTTCTCTAAGGCCCCTTTCACACCGGGGCGTTTTTCATGCGGTGCAGCGCTAAAAATAGCGCTTGTTCACCGCATGAAAAAAATCCGGCCCCTTTAACTCCAGTGTGAAAGCCGGCCGGTGCGCTAGCAGGATGACAAAAAAATCCTGCTAGCAGCATCTTTGGAGCGGGATAGGAGCGGTGTGTTCACCGCTCCTATACTGCTCCTTCCCATTGATAAGAATGGGACACCGCGGTGAAACCGCGGCAATACCGCCGCAAAGCGCTGCTACGGCGGCGCTCTGCAGGGGGTGTTTAACCCTTTTTCGGCCGCTCGCGGGGGGTAAAACCGCACCACGAGTGGCCGAAAACCGCCCCAGTGTGAAAGGGGCCTAAGACCCCCTATGCAAATAGTGTCTTCCTAAAATTTATTATTTGCAAATTCTTAGGTATGTCCTTCACAAGGCAGTTATTGCAACTAGTCATAGGGGGTAAGTGAAAGTGATCCTGCCAAGAAATCCAGTGCTTCCTGTGTTTTCTGCAGTGTTATCAGCCCTAACCAGTTCATCCTCATGTTACGGCGATGAGGAGAAAGGTAGGTGTTCTGTAGCCCCAATGGCAGAGGGCAACAATGCTGTTCCTCCATAGGTACAGTACAGTGAGTGCTGTCATAGGGCAGGAAGCTTGTTATTAGCAGGATCACCAGGTCAACAAAGAAAAAAGCCATAAAAAAAAAAAGAAAGCTATCACAACATTTATGGACTACAATATACTACTTTTTTGTTCTTTAGATACATGTCAACTGAACGTAGATACTTACAGAGACTGTGGCTTCCTTTCTGTTGTTGTATGTGTCCAGGTATTCCTGCAGTTCCAGCACACTGAACTTTAGCTTTTCTAAAAGTCCACAGGATAACAGCTGAAAGGAAAACAAATCCTTACTAGTTGTGCATTCACTAGCTGCCCCATCCAACATGTCATCCTGGTAAATAACATTCCATAACATACTGAAAACCAAAAAGCTTCTATCAGCCAGATACCAGACAAGCATTCCCATACTAAATGATGTGTTTTAACAAGTATTATTCGTACACATTTACATAACACATGCATTACTGACTAATCGATCACTTTTAATTTTATTATATATTTTGTAAAAAAAAAAAAAAAAACACCATTTCCCAGCAATCACAAAGTATAAAAATAAAAAGGATTGTTCTGAGATAAAGATTTGTGATCCCTGAGAATCTGAGCTGGTTGCTAAAGAATGAGTACAGTTATAATAGGATGAATCTGTATGACAAGGACACATAGCATGTGGAATGATTACAATTTCAGGTGCTATATTTTGCCTCATGTGACCAGTCTGGGGTTTCTTTACCACTTCACTCAGTAAATTGGCAATAATCTGCCCATAATGTAAGTTGAAGAGAGAATACACTAACTTTGACCAAAGCTGGATTACAGCCAAAGTCAGCCTAGAGAACATCACAAGTCACATTCCTGGGTGGACCGCTTGACAGTGAACTGCTTCCCAGATTCTAGGTCTGATGCCCATCCAGGAGATTCCAGGTATGGCCAGGGCAAGGAGGCACAGCCAGCCATAAAAACTTTGTCAGAAGTTCTAACCCATTCCCACCATAATAAGAATCAATGTTTCATAATAATAATAATAATAATAAGCCATTGTTTCTGGCTGTGTTCCCATCGCATCTTGACAAGAAGGGAGAAAGAACCCCCCCCAACAGGAAAGCAAAGCCAACAGAAGCTCTAACCCTTCCTTCTGCTCTACAAAACTAAATGTATTTTGGCTGGAGTTGGGCTTAACCTCTGGTGGACAACATATACCAGGTAAATGTGGGGTCAATTCACTAAGAGTTAAATACTACATGAATTTTTGGGCTCCATTTACTAAAGCATGTCACATGGTATTTGGGTCACGTGACACGTTTATCCCAAATGTTGCATATGATGCTGAAACTTTTAATGCACGATCCCTTTTTGCGGTTTTTACCTCAAAAAGCAAAAGCGCTTGGTAAATACTGCATAAAACAGCCTTAAAGTCAATTCACTAAGGAAATAAATAAATGCATGTGTTAAAAAACGAATGGTCCAAGCATGAAATAGTTAAAGAATGTAGTTAATTTCAGCTGATTGGCAAGGAGTCGGCATCCTCCGGGGGCCTTAACAAACAGGAAATAGCTGGTTGTTAAGGAGCCCACACCTGCCACATCCTTAACGACAACTCATCTGCTGTCAGCAAGATTTTCTGCTGACAGCAGAACGTAAACAAAAGAGCCGCAACAGTGTGGAGGTCCCCTCCCAATCCATATCAGGCCCTTCGGGTCTGGTATGGATTCTGAGGGGGACCCCATACCAAAATGAAGAGATTCCATACCAGAACCTTATCTGAGAATGCAGCCCATGAATGATTGGGGGGGGGGGTGCGGTGTTGGGTGGTGTGAGCATCCCCCATCCCTTAACCATACCAGGCTACATGTCCTCAACATAGGGGGGTGCTTTAGAGGAAGGAGACTCACCCCTCCCCCTACAAAGCACCTTGTCTCCATGTTGATGACAAGAGCCTCTTCCCCACAACCCTGGCCCGATGGTTGTGGGGATGCGGGGGGAGGGTGACTTATCGGAATCTGGAGGCTCCCTTTAACTTGTGAATACTCATGAATGAGTAGGGGATGACATACTACCCCCCCTACTCATTCACCGAAAAAATGGGCCAAGTAAAAAAAGAAAAAAAAAAGTCAGTTTTTGACAAGTCCTTTATTAACTACTTCCCACCCGGCCACTGTACATATACGGCCGGGTGGAAGCCGTCTACTTCTGATCGGACTTTCCGGAACGTCCTTCAGAAGTAGAGGGATAGCGCGATCCCGATGCGGCCGTGTCACCCGGACATGGCGCATCTCGGATCGGCAGGAGGGCTCGGTGATTGGCCCTCCTGATCACATGACGGCCGTGTCGAATCACAGCCGTCATGTGATGTAAACAAACAGCCGGGTGCTAGCCAATCGGCTCTCCTCTCCTCACACGGAAGTCGTCGGTGAGGAGAGGAGAGCTGATTGCTGCAGCCGGCTGGTGATCAGTGAGTATTAGCTGTTTTTTTACAGCTTTTTACTCACTGATTACCAGTAGTGTCCCCACAGTGTAAACACACATGTCCCCACACATGTCCCCCAAAACACACATGTCCCCAAATAATAAAAACACATGTCCCCAAATAATAAAAACACATGTCCCTCACATATGTCCCAGTAAAATAACATGTGCCAATGATTATCTGCACACATATGTCCGTGATCACCTGTACATGATCATTTGCGTACATATGTCCGTGATCACGCGAACCAATTATTATACACTTAACGGAATTTTTTTTACTAAAAACATGTAGCAGAATACATTTTGGCTTAAATTTATGACAAAATTTGATTTTATTGGATTTCTTTTAAAAAATATTGTTTTTTTTTTCAAAATTTCCGCTATGTTTTCGCTTATATCGCAAAAAATAAAAAACGGAGTCGCGAATAAATACCACCAAACTAAAGCTCTATTTGTGCGAACAAAATGATAAAAAATTAATTTGGTTACAGCATTGTATGACCGCGCAATTGTCACTGAAAATGCGAGAGCACTGAAAGCTGAAAATTGGTCGGGGCAGGAAGGGTGTTTAAGTGCACAGTAAGCAAGTGGTTAAAAAAGTCCCGCCAAAAAAATGTCCCTCGAAGTAAATCCAGCGTCAATCACGATAAATGTCAGCCGACGACTCGCAAGAAGGGAAAAAAAAAAAAAAAGAAAATGCTTCCATAAGACTGACAGCTATACTGCCCACCCTCCCCTGATAAATAGACCAAGGGACAGGGGCCACCCCTTGTGACATCATTGACCCAGCATGCCCTGGTCGATGACATCACAAGGGGCAGATACCGTAAGTTTTCACTACCAAAATACTGCATCACTTAAAGAAATAACGCGGGCGGAATTTTAAGTAGCATTTTTTAGTGAATTGTAAAAAATAAAAAGTATAAAAAACACTATGTGCTATTCTACTGCTGATCCTAAAGCGGTAAATGAATTAGCTTACCACTTAGTGAGTTGAGCCCTTTGTCTTAAAATAATGAATGCGGTATTTATCTCAAAAAGAATCAGTTCAGTAAAAAACACGCGTTACTTAAAGCGGAGTTCCACCTAAAATTGGAACTTCCGCTTATCCGAATCCTTCCCCCCCCCCCTCCGGTGCTACATTTGATACCTTTTGGGGTGGATTGGGTACCTATTTTTTACAGGTACCCTGTTCCCACTTCCAGGAGACTGGTCCGCAAGGCGCGTGCGCATTAGGGACCCGGCTGTGAAGCCGAAAGGCAGCACCCGACCAGCTGATGGAAACATCAACTTCGGTGCCGACATCGCTGGACTCCAGGACAGGCAAGTGTCCTAATGTTAAAATTCAGCACCTGCTGACTTTTAATTTTTAAAGGGGCAGGGGCAACTCCGCTTTAATGAATGCATTAAATATTTATGTTTTGTGATATTTAGCAATTACATTTATAGTTATTTTATTACCTTTTTTTAATCACAGGCTAACACTGCACCAGAAGAAGATTTTCTATAAATAAAGACACACAGAAATCTTGTGCAACTATGAAAACATTGTAGCGTGATTTAATTTATAGAGTGGTCTCACTCTAGTGCAATGTTATAAATTATTTACATTCCTGAGCTAAGGGCATAACTGACAGTTGCCAGTGCAGAGTTGCCCTCATTGTTACCTTATAAATTCCTAAAATATCGACTGCCTGAGATAAATAATGAAGGCGTTTTTTTTTTTTGTTTAGTTTTTAGTGAAAAATTTTAGTTTAATGATTGATCTATATCTACCTTGTTGTAGTATTTCGTTTGATACTAAACTAGTTTGTCTACTCTAAACACAGATGTAGCAAGACATGATATAGACCAGGGTATAAATCTGTATACCACACATATTTGTATCCAGATTTTCTAATATACATTGTATAAGCTAGTTATCATTATTAAAGTACAGCATACAAATAGGGAAGGATTTCCAATTTAGTAAACTGCATAAAACTATATACATAACTATATTTTCTAGTGCTCTGTGAAATACAGATTGAAGCTAACATGTATTATAGCAGACAGTTTTTAATTAGATTCATCTGTTTTTTCCAACCCGATAGTGCTTCTTCTCTAATCGGGTAATCTAGGTTGACAAATTTCCAGAAATTTAGACACAGGCCATGAAAAAAAAAAAACGGAGATGCATCTGTGGAAACGATCAGCTGTCTTTGTGTTTTTAGGAAGTTGTCCATAAAAAATGTCTGGCATCATGGGGATTTCTTTTGGTTCCCAAATTTCTGACTGTTGTCAGGATGACCATACTCACCGTTTCTGCATCTACGAAGAGTGTTGGGCATTCAGAGCACAGTGTCAGTAGCTGCGATGTGCTGACAAACTTTGACCCGATGCCACGCAGACTGTCTCCCAGGTAACAAGCTGCATCGCATGTCAGGAAGCAGAACCTCTTCTGTATACTCTATAAGGTACAATAAGGTCCAGTTAGACTAGGACAATAGCAAGGGCTAGAGCAACAATGAGCAAAAATAAACTCTTACAGGAAGAACTGTAATAAACAACAAAAATCTGTACCACATTTGCAATACTGTTCTATTTAAAGTGGTTGTAAAGGCAGATTTTTAAGGTTTTTTACCTTAAAACATTCTCTGAATTAAAGTTAAAAAAAAAAAAACTTCTATGAGTAACTGCCCCTCCGAGCCCCCTCTAAATACCCCCCTGAGCCTGATGTCAATTCACCTCTGTGCCTGAGAGCAGCAACTCTGCTCTCATGTTTCTTGATGGAGGCAGCAGCGGGAGCCATGCTGCTGTCAATCAAATCTTTTGGGAAGGCAGCAGGGGCAGGGCGGGGATGAGCTGTGTGTGTCTATTGACACACATAGCCCAGCTCAGCAGTGACCCCATAGTAAGCGCCTTGCTATGGGGCACATGGAAACGAGGAGGAGCCAGAGGCGCTATTGGAGGACCCCAGAAGAGGATGATTGAGTCTGCTCTGTGCAAAACTACTGCACAGAGCAGGTAAATATGATATGTTTAATATTTTAAAAAATGTACCTTTAAAATCACTTTCATATGTTAGAAGTCCATATTTGTCTGTAATATACTGTATGTACTTGGAATCTTCATGGAAGTACAAGTGCTACTGAGCCCATGACATTTGTTCTTTATTCACAACTTGATGTCTCGCATTGCATCTGGTACATAGAAGTTTTCCCCTTTTTTTACATCTAATTTTTTGTTCGATCATCTCCCATTTCTAGTACTCTCTGAAAACAGTGATTAAACTGGACCTTCATTTCTAAATGGAACAGGGAAGCGTTTTTTTTTTTTTTTTTAAAGACATGAGGGCATCTTTTGACAATTTACACCTAGGTCCCATGGCCTCCACTGCAGTCCAGTGGAGGTCGGGTGTTTTCACAGAGAAAGAAGACAGAGAGAGGGCTAGCGCACACTGTTAACTACACAAAACAATCTTAACTCAAAGAAATGTTTAACATTTTTCCAGAAAATGAGACTGGAAAAAAACAATGCAAGGAAATGTTTGCTTTTCCTTTTTTACAAGGCTACAAAATGTTCCACATAAACAATTGTGAATTGTGCAGTTCTTTGATTCTACTCTATTACTGATGCCTTGAAATGAATTTAGCGTTATGTTGTAACATTGAGCAAGGCACTGACAGGCTTGGCACAAACATGTAATTTCATCTGTCTGCTGCATGTTAAACATTGCTGGGACAGATTTCCTCTAAACTGAAGCCTTTAATAGAGTGTGCATTACATGTATTCTACAGTGAAATATATTATATATACATACATGTTTTCTAGTCCTGTACACCCTGTAAATTTGGACCCATTTTGGAAAGTTCAAACTGAATAACACAAAGAAGTTCTGCAGTGCTTAGTCTGACTCTGCAGAGCCGTATCTATTCCCTCAAACAAGTTAAATATTTACAGCAAATGACTTTTCAGTGAAACTACAATTTTCTAAGTTCTCAGCTACAAATTTCATAATGGGGCTGTTTTTTCCCCATGAAAAGATTGTAGACCATCTCTTGAATACCAAGAGTTCTAAGTTTTATAGTTGGCAAAACCCCTTAAACGCCTATAATTGTACTCATGGCATGCACAACTCATCGCAAAAGTGTAAAATACAGGAGAGGACCCGGATTATAGGCTTGTTCACACATAGAGTGCAGCAAACTGTACCGGATCGCCAGTGAACTGCTCCCTATAACTGTCAGGAAAGGCATGCCAGCCGCAGAAGAATGCCTGTTCTCCACATTCCAATGAAGAAAGCCGCATGGTGCGCGTGCGCAGACGTGCAAAATAGAGTCCAGGATGGGAATGGTTGTGCGCGCACGTGCACATTGTGACAGTTCTTGGCGCCAATTGGGCTTTTTAAACGAGGCAAGTACCCAGGATCAATGCTGTCTGGTCTCCTGCATTCCCTGTGATTTCTGCTACCTTGAATTCTGTTCAAGTTGCCAACTTGGCTTGTTCCTTACTACTCCTGCTATCCACCTGCATCCAACCCTGGCTTATCTCTGATGCTGCTTCTGCCTGTTCCTCTGGTTACCTCGCTGCATGCTGTACCTTGACTTCGCTCCAGACTCTGCATCTGTTCCTGATCTGCCTGGTTGTGTATGACCCGGCCTGCCTGTACCTGCCTGTGTTCCTACCTACAGAACACCCACTCTACTAGCTGCTGTCTCCATCTTCCGGTCCTTGGCTCCCCACTACCAGCCTGCTCCAGTCCTCAGCCTCCCTGCTGTTGCTGGTCTCCTTACTTGTTGGTGGTCCTCCCAGGTTGTCATCGGAAGTTCCCAGCCAGCTCCAGCACCGGCAATCCTGCCCGGCACTCGTGCCACTCTGCACTCCAGTACCTTCTGTCAACTTTATCAGGGGTTCTCGAGTCAGAGGTGTAACAGAGGCCTTCCTCTGCTTTTCGGGCTCTACCACCAGGTACGTGACAATACCACTTGTTCCAAGTGGTCCCGGGCATGGTTTGATAAACCAGTCCTGGGGGTGGTTCGGAGCATTCACAGTACACAAATGAACCACCCCAAAGGGCACCCAGTTAAAGGGGCTAGTATGAGCGCACCCTAAATTTCTCATCTACAGTGGTAAATTGTCAAGACTTTTTATGCGGCTACTCACGTTTACAGGTGCAGACATCGAAAATACATATAAAAACTGTAACAAAGACTGACAGGCATCCTGATTTGCATCTAAATTTGTCACTAATTTGGTTGATAAATGTCTCTCAAGGAATTCTATACAGTATAGCGGAAAGTCAATGGACAACTTGCATGTCTCCATCTGCTTCTAGGTGGATAAGCCTTTTATGTATAGTCAGACAGTATTGTTGCATGCCTGAAGTAATATGCATTAGTGCACTTTAATAAAAACCCAGACTTGCTGCATCCAAAACTTTTTCAGAACAATCCTGTGTGTTCTTAGAAAGTATTATTACTAATAATAATACTACAACTCCAACAAATTTGTGACGGTGTAAAATCTACATAAAAACAGAATGCAATGATTTGTAAATCTCATAAACCCATATTTTTTTCACAATAGAAAATGTAAAATATATTAAATGTTTATATTGAGAAAATAATCATTTCAAAATTGATGGCAGCAACAATTCTCAAAAAAGTTGTAACAGGGTTGGAAAAGGCTGGCAAAGTAAGTGGCACTAACAAGAAAGATCTGGCACAAACAAGGAAGAACATTTTGCAACTAATTGGGTTAACTGGTAACACGTCATATACATGATTGGGTATAAAAAGGGCATTTTAGAGAATCAGAGTGTCTCAAAAGTAAAGATGGGCAGATGTTCACCAATCTGTAAAAATCTGCATCTAAAAACTGTCAAACTATTTTAGCGTAATGTTTCCCCAACATGAAATTGCAAAGACGTTGACTATATGATTATCTACAGTACATATTATCAACATTCAGATTGTAAGAATCTGCAGAAATCTCTGTGCGCAAGGGACAAGGCTGAAACACAATATTGGATGCCTGTGATTGTAAGACCCTCAGCTGAGACTGCATTAAAGACAGGCATGATTCTGTGATGGACATTACTGCATGGGCTCAGAAATACTTCCAAAAATCACTATTTGTGAACACAGTTTGCCGTGCCATCCAAAAATGCAAGGTAAAGCTCTATCATGAAAAGACGAAGCCATATCTGAACAAGATCCAGAAATGTCACAGTCTGCTCTGGGCCAAAGCTTATTTAAAATGGTCTGTTGCAAAGTGGAAACCGGTTTTGTTGTCAGACAAATTGAAATGTGACATTCTTTTTGGCAACCATGGGTGTCACATCCTCTTGACTAAAGGAGGAGAGGAACCTTCCAGCTGGTTATCAGCACTTAGTACAAAAGCCTACATCTCTGATGAAATGGGGGTGCTTTTAGTGTGTATGGAATGGGCAGCTTGCACATCTGGAAAGGCGCCATCAATGCTGAAAGTTTATTCGGTTGTAGGTCTTACAATTGGCGTCCCAATTTTTTTTAAAATTGGGATTGTATTAGTCTCTATTTTTTTCAATTTTAGAATTCTCAATTTATAACACAAATAAACTGAGCGCTGCTCCAAACTGTCATCCTGTGATACTCTGGTGACTCACATTGATTCTGGGTGCCAGCACTGTCTCAGCTCAGTATACACACTTGAAAAGAAAGAGGATGAGACGCTGCACTCCAAGAAAAACAGCTCAGGTGTAGAGAAGAATAAGAGCAGCTTCAGCCCAACTCCTCCCAGGCCACACCCCTAATGCATTTTACCCCACCCACAGGGCTTAGTCCTAGGGCTATGACTAAGCACTGTGAGCATGGTGAAACACATTGGAAGAGTGGCCTGAGAGTAGTTGGGCTGAAGCAGCTCTAATTCTTGTTTACACCTGACTGTTTTTCTTGGAGTGCAGCGTCTTATCTTCTTTCTTTTCAATTTATAAAAGCCACAGTTTTTCTAATGAAAGCTAAATGATGAAAGCTCATCTCAGAGTGGCTACTTGGCACAATAACATGGTGCTTCCAATTTTCCATCCCAATACATCAGGCCAACAAACTTTGAATAGAACACATACATTTCTAAGCACTCTAGACATCTTCATTACTATATAATACACTGCATTTAAACCAGAACTCACCTTAAACAAGGAGGAGAAAACATGAAATGTGTAAACTGCACAGGACCCATCAGAATCTGACATTAGTTGATTGATATGGCTTCGCCATGCTTCCTCGGCATCATCACATACTGTTGGTTGAAATGCAGCCAGGATAGCTGAGAAGAAGGGTGATGGAGGAGGAGGGGTTATCCTGTCCCCATCTCCAAAGCTAAAAATTTAAAGAAAAGGAGAAAAAAAAAAGGACACATGACCATTCTTGATCTTTTTATCTTGCACTGCACTGGTGTGTGGGAGGAGTCAGGTGCAATTAGCACATCAATGCAGTAAAGGTCCATTCAACAGCAGTTGCCATTTTGAATATATTATGGCTACCTAAAACTAATACTCCCAGCTACTCCTAAATGTTAACAGTAGAAGATATCAAACCATGTTACATGCGTTTACAGTCCCCTACTGCTTTTGGACACTACAGCACACATTACCAACTTATACAATAAGGAACAAAGCACAGAGAGCTACACAACAACTTAAAGTGCACACTGTTAGATGCAGTTCCTGACTCCTAGGTAAGATTTAGTGTGCACAGGGGGGTGGGCTCTGCAGTAATTATTTTTCATTCAGATGCAACTGGCTCTAGGGAAGTTGTGCAAAACATGCAACACACAGAAGCTGCAGGCCAAGGAGCATATAAAACACAATATAAAGCTGGGCATAGATGGATTGAAATTTGCCCAGATCAGTAGGGATCGGCCAAAATTCAATCAGTGTGTGGCGACCCCTGTTTGACAGAAGACAATCAATAAATCAAATTCTGTCAAACTGACAAGTTGGAAAACTTGTTGGAAAAGTGTGGCCACTGAAGTGTATTCTAGGAGAAGTGGGTCCCACTGTCAGAATACAATGTCAAGGTTGGTGGGGTACAATTATCGATTCGCTCACCTTGTTTGTGTGAACGGAAGAATCTGTTATAGCCAGCTTTAGTTAGTCAGTGGGTCTATTGGGAGACTGGGAGTCTACAAACAGGAAGCAAGCCTGCAGCTATGATCAACAATGAATGAAATTTGGGGGCACACAGTGTAAAGGGGAGAAAATTACAAAGCAACAGCAAAACATTAGGGCTTCTGACAAATTTTACTGCATTCTGCAGCCTGGTAGTCAGGGAGTTTTTCATTCATTTCCATCATGGTGTTTACCAACGAAATTCCAATCCTTGTTCCAGTTATACATTCTAGCAGAGAGCTGTGGCTCCTTCCACCAGTCCCCAAGTCCCTACAGGACACAGTAGTGGTATAGGTGCTGACGCAGGATACCTTAGAGCTCAGGGAAAAACCAGGAACCAGACACACCTGGAAGTGTGCCAGATAAGTGAAGCTTGGTGGCAAGATCTGTTCATTACAACAATTGAAGCCAAGTCAATGTGCACACAAATTGCCAATAGCAAGTCATAACAGTTATGGTATGATGGCTACATTTGTCAGTATAAATTTGTCTGGTTAAGGTCTGGATATTTTACTTTATTATTACTCTTTTTTTATATATTCAGCCATTTTCCATGAAGAACCACCTCACATAAATATTACCTACCCTGTCAGTGCAAAATGCTCCATGATTCGGTCATCCTTCTCCTCCTCAGCCATTTCTAGGTTAAAGCTGTCATTACATTCAAACACAACTGGCATTTCACTCATTGACCCCGATAGGTCATCTTCTTGTACAGTTGCATCATCTTCATCAAGAACAGCATCAGCCTATAAGATAAGGAATCAGGACGTTCAAATATTAGCTAGATCAAGCAACTAGAGACAGGTATTCCTAAAACCTTGATATACATTGACACAGAGCACAAACGTTTCTAAAGGAGGAACCGTGTTGGTGCACATAGTAACAGGATTACCCCTAACCTTTTTCTTAGTTACACTGAGTCTCATTCAATACAAACGAGGGCAGCATTAAAGGGTCAGTTTTCCAAAAACTGTTCATTTAGCTTTTGGTGGATACTAGAGAGTGAAAAGAAATCCGTGGACACTGACCTGTGCTGCTGATCTAATTTCTTCTAATTCACAAGTTGGAGCAAACATGCAGGAAATGAAGTCAGAACTGCATTCTTATTTAGAGTTAGAAATGATGAGGCCAGTTAATCAGCATGACAACCAGGCAGCTAGCATTTCTAGCAGGGGAGATGAGCTTGACAGGCAGGTAGCTAGCATTTCTAGGAGTTCACAACAGTGGCAGTCCACATGTTTCTCTATGCTCAGGTTCCCTTTAAATCCCCCCCTTTTTTTTTTAAATAGTTCTCAATGTCTCCTGCATTATATGTTATATTTGCATTGTGTTCCCCAAGTCAGCACACCCGCTACATCAATCCTAAAGCAGTCCCACTTTTTTTAATTTTTTTTCAGTATTTTGCAAGTGAGAGAAATGGGGCGTGTTGTAGCTGGAAAAATTTGTTTCCAAGGTGAACAGGAACTGCCAATAGATATATACACAAACATTTACAAATCTTGTGGAAAAGTTGGCCAAACTACACATAAAAAATGAAATAACACCTTTGATGGACTGACCCTTTGGTGCAGTCTTGAGCGACTGCTCTGTGATCGTGTATTTTCCCGTCTTTTGCAACTACTGTATTTCTTGCTTTTGCTCTTGTAAGCTGAATTTGCACGGATGGTTTGCCCCACCCTGAATGGCAACGGCAGGAATCTACGGATTCTCTGCTCAGCCCCCCTCTGCACTTACTGGAGTGCTGGGCTGTGGAGGGTGCAGAAGTGACCAGCTCAGGCTCTCAGTGGCTCGCTGAGTGGCTGAGCCGGGTGCCGGTGTTCTGTCAAAATAGGCAATTCATCAAGATCTCCAATTATGTCACTTCCAGTTACTGTAAACCGTCAGTAATTGGAGATTTTGATGACTTGCTGTTTTGACACAACGGCAACCGTATACACTCTGGTACACAGTATTATGAGCCGATATTGTTAGTCCACTCTAAAACTAACCAACAAAATGGCCGCCTCCGCGGCAGTGACAACTTTTTCCTCCTTACCCGCTGTTGTGTCAAAACAGCAAAGACTTCCTGTACCGGAATGTATACGCTTGCCGGTGTTGTGTCGAAATGGCCAAGAAATCATAAATTCTGCCAGGGTATGCAAACTTATGAGCACAACTGTACATGTATTACATATAATCTCGATGGAAAATCAATTGGCACAGGTAAAATCAGTTTGACTACTAGTCCATATGGTCACACAAAAGAAGGTTTTTAAGAAATTGTTGTGAATAATTTAAAGCTCAGCTGCTAGCTGTAAAACCTGGCTGTCACTGACAGCTTCCTTCCACATGGATGATAAGGAACCAGCTAGAGTGGTTCTTGATCATTCGGTCGCTATGTCAGCTATAACATAGTGATCATATGCAAGCTGAAGGCTTCATTCAGAAAACCATTGTTTTATCCGGTTTAATACTGTAATTGGCTGATAAAATTGTAGAAAAATAAATGAATTTCAGAAATGCTAAAAATAATAATAAAAACAGAGCAGGGGTTTTATTAATACAGTGTTCTAAACCAAATCCTAATATGTCCTTTAAAGAACATCTTAAAATGATTTAAGTGGTTGGGACAGTCATAGAGTTATAGTCAAGTTAACCAAAGTATGTCCACACTGCTAAATTTGGACAGGACATCTAGGCTTCAATGACCATTGGGCACAAAAGGGGTTAAAAACATTCACATTTTATATAGAGTGTAATAATGACATATGCATAAATTGGCCAAGTAGCAGAGAGAAGGGTTCCAGCAAAGAAGTTGCCCAGAGCAACATCAAAGTCTTCTGAGAGCTACATGCGCCTCCTGAGCCACTGGGGTAAGGCCTGCTGACCCGTGAGATTAAACAGCGATTGGCGTATTGTGCTGAATCAGGGGAAATAATTCATCATCAACAGCATAACTGGGAGCACCATGACAAATGGATAGCTATATATATATATATATATATATATATATATATATATATATATATATATATACACTGTAGCTAAACAGCAATAATTTGAACATTGTTAATAGAGCTGTCCACTAACTTGAATACCATTGGTTGCCCATCCTTAACTTTAACATTACCCTTTCATTATGAGTTAACATTCTAAGACTGTTCATCCATACAAAATGCGCCTGTATGAAAGCATTGCACACTGTATAAAAACAGAGATAGTTTTGTGTGACTGCAGCAAAGTTCAGTCACAATTGCATGTATGAAGGCGTCATTGTACTCATGCTAACGTTTTGTATCGGTTGCAATGCGTTATGTATTGTACAGAATATGCTGCAGTTTGTTTCGTGCTCACAAACAGGAAAGAAAACATTGATCAACTTTCACCAACCTTTGATAATGAAAGAATTGAGTCTCCAATGCACCGATCTTTTCAAACAGCAGCATAGAGCAGTTTTTGTGCGAATCTAGCAAAATACTGTGGTCGGAATTGAATATTCTGACAGCGAGCCAGAATGACATGCATTGATTCAAATGTGCTTGGTGCACAATAGGCTCCCACACAGAAACAAAATCACGTAGAGGACATGCAGCCCACATCAAACAAGGCATTTTGTGCCTAGTGCCTACTATATGTCGTGCAATTCATAGTGCAACATGCAACACACATCAACATTAATAGAAATCAAACTCAGTAGTACCGTTGTTATTAAATCAGTGTCAGAAGTGTTAGGTGAAAGGGATTTAGACATTTAAATAAACCAGAGACAAACATGGAAGTTATAGCACTATGTCCATATTTCACATGTAATATGCATAAAAAATAAAATCCTGCTGCAATAAGCAGTGACTACTGATTGGTCTCTGCTGGTTACTCTCCAGGCTTTTTTTTTTTTTTTAAATTAGATGCTTAAGGTTTTTTTTTTACACTGCACAGTACAAATACTGCATGTGTAAACATAACTGACATAACTGACAAATAACTGACAAATGATTTATGATTAACATTTCAGGGATTTTTTCCCATTCATTAATGTCAATCATTTTTTTGCTGCTTGTATTATGAATATCAGATCTGCAGTTAACGGCCATACCACAGATAGTCTAGGCCTGTTTTAGTCAACTTTTAAGAATCCCGCCAACACTTTATATTCAAAATTTGCACAAGTTAAACAAAGGGAAATTTAGGCATTTTGGTAAACTAATGCAAATGAGCTATTTACCTCACAAAGTGAGTCTGTATTATAAATTATGTACTTTGTTTTAAGAAAAAAAAAATCGATTTGTATAAAAGCTTGAAATGCTCCGAAAAGGCAGTTTTTAGTCTTCATTTATTGAGTAAGTGTCACAAAGAATTGGGTTACTCGCAACAACCAGC
This sequence comes from Lithobates sylvaticus, assembly GCA_028564925.1. Classification (NCBI taxonomy): domain Eukaryota; kingdom Metazoa; phylum Chordata; class Amphibia; order Anura; family Ranidae; genus Lithobates; species Lithobates sylvaticus. The sequence goes on along the minus strand of CM053027.1, from coordinate 545,769,438 downwards.
TCATTTTAAGTGTGCGGGCATAGAAATGAAATGGAGAATGTGGTTTCCACTGGAAACCTAGGCATGCATTTAAGCCTGCTCTGCAGATTATCACATATATATTTGGTGCTATTGAGCACAAAACTCCCAGAGACTGGAGTGCAAATGGTTATACTGGTAGATCCCAGTGATCAGGTGCAAATATCTCACTGCTCACTTGCAACTTATCAGATCCTCCCATGTATGGGGGTCTGTACACACGTAGATAGAAGTGCACATATTTCATATAATTGTATTTACAAAAAATATAAAATAAATGGTTTCAATATTATAACATTAATAACACAAGGTTTTTTTTAACTAGGAAAAGCAATTCTAAGAAGAATATAAGGTTTATATCTAACAATAGAGGTATTCTAAAAATTGGTCCTTACTTAAGAGCTCACAGTACATCATAAGACACCCATAAAGAGGTCTTCCGTTTTATGAAGGAGAGCTTGAAGCTTAGTCACCCATATTAATTTGGCAATAAAATATACATGTGAAATACAGGCAACATCTACTTCTATGCATAGGGTCTACCATCATCTCAGACCAAGAAGTTAGTGGAAACATTATTAAACCCTTTGTTGCTGAAAGTGGACAGCACAATGTCCTGGACCCCTCTTGCCACAGAGAGCTTAATAGTAATCATTCAGTCTATATGTTAGTATCCTGCTATGCTGTCATTGGGGTTACAGGTAAATCAGCTGAGAGAAGCATTCATTGCAAAGATTTGATTTCTACCAAAACTCCATCACCTTAGATTCCTCAGATAAGAGTGGATTAGTGATTTCAGGCAAAGATGCATCAAAACTAGAGGTTCTTGTGTTAAGGGAATGGGGGTCAGCAGAGGTTGTGTCACATGATGTGGAGGGAGACTCCATGTGATTTGTCTCTTCAGAAGGAGAAAGGCTTATGATCTACAACAGAAAAGGCAAACAACATGGCACAAACGTTAGATCCAAAACTGTAAACCTTTAGTTTTTGTTTGAGCTTCACTACAACCAATGAAAAACAATTACCAATAAAAGTATCAACTGACATATAGGCCCCTGGAGTATCATATCAATTGTAATTTCAACTGAACTAGGTGACAATCAGGCAGTTTTGGGGTCCCCACAATGGCAGCTGACCTTTACAGGTCACCACGTTGGCCAAAAAAGCTTGGCTGAGATTTTCCAGCTGTCAGACTATAGTTTTCATAAGAAGAGCGGCACCATGGCCCTCTACTGGATTGCTGTGTTTTGTTAGTAAACAATCTTTCCACAGAAAGATCTTCCTTACTCCCAAATACTATATACATTATAGTGATTCATTTGTACGATTGGAATAGTAATATGACATGAGCCATCAAGCTTACTTCTGTATTGACAGAGGTCAACAGTGCAGATGGCACCCACTATTGATGCTACAATGATGTCAAAGGTTTGAGTTTTTTTTCTTTTAGTCTAAATATGTACTTATGTTTAACCCAACAAGTAGGAGTGTAATGCGTTACTGCTCTGACTCATTCAGCTGTGTTAGTAAACGGAAGCTTGAGTTTTTGAACACTGTAAAAACTGTTTTTGTTTTGTATCAAAGCAGCCAAAAACAGATAGGTAAACATGACAAAGTGTGCTTATATCCCCAAAACCTGGCAGGACATGTATGAAATGCCTATATGCTTTAAAAATATTATAAAAGTTAGTAAAGAAAATGTATAAAATAAACATGCCCCCATTTGGTAAATCCCTTGCTGCTATGATTCTCTGTACATTAGAAAAGCAATGCCAACTAGCTTGTATCATATAACACAGTCCTGCATATACAAAGGTGCCCTATATGGAGGATCCTTGGTGTTTGCAGGAGTTTGGTTGACATGAGAATGATGCCATATTACTGTACAAGGTGGTCCCAGGCGTAAAGATGACTTGCATTCTGGAAAACCCATTTTAAGGTTTAGTAAGCCACAAAGGGTGCGTTAACCATACTGCCCCATTCCTACTAACAATAGCGTTACACTTACTAAGTCAGAGGTTTCCAGAATCTGACTTGTAGTTAGATCTTCTTCTTCAGAAGATTCATCTGAGTCATCCTGGTTCAATTTGCTCAGACTGTGCGTGCTTCCCGACAGCTGGCTTTCTTCCAAGATCTGCATATCACACTTGTCCAGACTATCCAGAGAACGCCTACGAACTCCCCAGTTGAAATTATCCATGCTTTCTCCCTGCAAGAACAAGCATTAGATGCTGATGACCAAACTGCACTGATATATTCACAGGATCCTATGACACAAAGAATAAAAATGATTTCCCAAGTGAAAACTATTTACTTATCTGTGATTTTGAAATAATCTCTTGAACCAGAAGGGCTCCAGTGTTCTCACTCAGACGTGTATGAGTGTTTTTATCTGCACGTTCCCATTCTCTGAAAATGTCTGCCATGCAGACCCACCCAGTGCCTAAGTGTTTAATTAGATGTCATACGAATAGTATGTTTCTCTGGCCACGCTTCAAAGATCCTGTATTTTCACAAGATCAGCGAATGCATGGGCTGCTTTTTCCCACAGCTTACTGCCAGCCAATGATACATTCAGAATGAATTAAGTTACAATTCAGAGAGATTATTAATCTTTGCAAGCCTCGTCTTCCAGCCAGGGGCCTCTGCAAAGTGGTATATAATCAAAAAGCCCACAGAAAATGGCCAGGCTGCACATTAGTGTGTGGTTTGGAGACTAAGCATTATCATAGAACCCGTCTTCCTGTACCTCATGCTCTAAACAATGTACTAATTACTTGTTGTACTTAAAAGGAAGTAGTCCTTGTGATTAAAAGAAAAGCAGGAAACTAACTTCTTTTGTTTGAATTCACTACACATTCATACATACAGTATGAAGGCCAATGTAAAATGTTTGCAAAGCCAAAACTTTTTTTGTTATATGTTTTAGATTTGGCTACGGTAAGTCTTAATGCCATCAAGCTTACTGCTATACTGACAGAGGATAACTGTGCAGATGGCTCCCAATCGTGATGCAAAAGGACATGATGCTACAATGACGGCAATGGTTTGTTTTTTTATATTTATAAGTCTTTTAGTTTAAATATGGGCCTATGTTTATCCCAACAAGTAGAGGTGTAGAATGAGTTACTGCTCGGACTCATTCAGCTGTTCAGCTGAATGAGTAAACTGGAGCTTGAGTTATGGAACTCAGTAAAAAAAAAAAAAAAAAAAAAAAACAGATAGGTAAACAAGTGAAAGTGTGCTTATAGCTTGTGCACCTGCTTGGTAGATTCACCACCATTTCTCATGGTGAATCTCTAGTACTGAAAATCCAATCCTGACAGGGGTCCCAATCATTCCCTACACTATCCAAAAATATTTTTAAAAGTTTCATAGATGGATCAAAATTTGACTGGTTTAGCAGGGACGGGTTGAATTTCAAACCATGTGTGGCCACTTTGACTCGACATAATTCTATTTAATAATTGACCTATGTCAGACGGGCTTGTTGGAAAAAGGTTTTAGATTGGTGGCTGCAGCTAATAAGCTGCATCTGCTGATCAGTGAATTTTAACAGCGGAGAGTTCCCGCTGTCAGAATACAATGCGTCTGTGGGGAGGATTCTTCTATTCACCTCGATTGTATGGATGGCGGAATCCATTTGTTTTTCAATCAGATGCTATTGGGACCCCTTTAATGCCCAACATACACCACCTATGGTATGCTGAACTAAATTATAGTTTATATAACTTGTCTCTATAATATCCGCAGAGAACAAATGGGAGTTAGTGAAAACTTTCAAACCTACAAAATAGATGCCCTGCAGACCTAAATCTGTGTTTCTTTTTGCTTCTGTGCACTTGGGCTGTTGTACAAGTGTACCAAAACCAGTTATTCGGCATGGAAATTTGGTTCACAGCAAACCCATATTCCAGCACTGGATGGATCTATGTGGTTCACATATTTTAAACAAGGTTGCTATGCTTTCTCTTCATGAATTTCTCATAGTTAACCTGGCTGGGCTATGAACGCCAGAAATGTCATAAGCAGGCGGTATATGTGCTCAACATTTCACATAGTAGTTGACCAAATGCTTAAACTTTGCTTATGGGTGGACTTGAAGAAGACGTGTGGGATTTAAAAGAAATGAACATACATGCTCACCTCAATGCTGCAGCATCTATGTGATGCTGCAGCTGTCGCACGTTGTCTCTAAGATAGAGAGTGATCACAACCACTAATCGCTCAGTTCTAGGTCTGTTTTGAGCAGAGAGCAGTGACCATCAGTCTCCTCTCTCTGCTCTTTCAGCACCCTGCTGGGCAGGAGAGGGGGCGGGAGTGGCTGGCTTTGGCTCTCATCCACACAATGAAAGGTGGAGCCAGCTGTCAATCAGACAGCTGGGTAGGTCCCAAGAATATTGTTGGGATGCTTCCTGAGTCTGAGTCGGCTCTGCCCCGTCAACTGCTAGTGGGCAATCCTGGGTCACAGGAGGACAAATGTAATTGTACCTCTGTGACCCATAAGAGAAGTATGGCCAAAAAAGCATACGTCTCTTAACTTTAAAGGGCACCTGCACCTACAAGCAGATGGAGAACTAGGAGGTGGGTTTGCTTTCTTCACTTACCTGCTACTGTCCCCCTATTTTTATATTACAGTAAAATACACTGTAAGCTTATACATATCTTATGCTTACCTGTTTCTACTCGTTATACTTGCCATGTGCATAGAGATGAGTACAGAAAAGAATCATACTTGTTTTATCTGACATACATATCCACCGTTTCACCATATCAGACAAACCCCCATTACTGCCTCATAGGCTTCCAGTTTACCCTATGTCTCCCAGTTTGTGCACGTGACATACAAAAATTTAAGTGGAATTCAAGGACAACCCTAACTACCCTTAAAACTGTCCCCTCCCCACACCTATTCACACTAATCTGTGTAAGAAAGGTCTGTATGCTTGCCTATTGTCAGGCTGCTCCAACCATGTGTTTCCCGCTCTACGGTGTCAGGCAGCAGTGGCTGCACAGAAGAGGAAAGAGCACTGCGACAATGGCTAGTAAAGCCTGGGGTGGTGACCTCACTCATAAATTTCAACGGTCCATCCATTGTTGCGCTCCCTCCACTCCGAGGTCATGTGACTAGGCTGGAGCAGCCTGAAGAAAGGCCATTATACACATCTTTCTTACACAGTTTAGTATGCATAGGTGGCAGGGGGATAGGGCACAGTTTTAAGAGTAGTTGTGGTTAAACCAGGATTCCACTTTAATTGCTGCACTGTCTTCAGTGACAATACCTGTGCGTATATAGTAGCAAGTATGATCTGCCTTCCCTGAGGGCACATAAACAGAGTCCTATGTTATCCTGTAGGAGTCACGCACAACCATCAGCTGTGTTATATTATATCCATGGGTACCTTAAACTCCTCCAGATATTAGACAACTTTGTTTACATCTTTCTTTGCAAATGTATAAAGCTGAATTCTGAAAATTAGCCAGGAACCTTTCAGTGGGGCCCTTCTGCACTACAAAGGATACATGTTTGCCAAGTCTAGGAGCTAGAGGAAAAGGCTGTAATACTTATCTTATTCCTTGTTGGCCAGAGACCCTTTTATCTTTGACACTTTAGGTTGTAGGCAGGCCATCACTGTCCCTATATACAATGCAGATTCTGCATTGCATACGACATCAATGTGCGACTGTCGGCCAGAGCGCCTTAGAAAAGAGACTGTAGGGGACTGGTCACACATTTTGGTTAATGGCTACTGAAGCAAATAATAAAGGTAAGATTTACAGATTATTCCTCAAACCCTAGACATAAAAAAGCATTTAAAGTGTAAGTTCACCTTTTCATAAAAAATTAAAACATGAACACACCCTACATGCTCACAGCATGGGGGCCGGTGCGTCCTTGTTCACCAATTCAGGTGCGAATCAGGTGCAAACTTCTGCCTGCCTTGACTGCTACACTGGCTGCGTGGGCAGTGGCAGTTCATCACCATGGAGGCAAGTGCATCGGGAATAGGGGGGGATGGGTGTTAGTTTACCTCTTTATTTTTTGGGAAAAGGTGAACATACACTTTAACCATTACAGTGCAGGGAGGCCCCAGTGCAAGGATATTTATTTTCTGGTGCCCAGACTTGGGCTTTGAATATGTTAAAGAAATCTAGTATGCAGCAGTACTAAAAGGTCATTTATTCCTAAGTTTTTTTTTTTTTTTTGGATGATGGTGTAATTTAAGAATAACAAAGTGGAGGGAGTTGCCTTTTAAGGCAGCCAAAAAGGCAGTTTTCACAACAGCCAGCCAGAAGTGTACCCTCCAAATATGTGTGAAACATTAAGTCCTCTTTATTTAGCAGCAAAACCCCCTTTAGTCGTTTGCCAGAACCACAGCAAAAATGTATTCATGCCACCAACAATATATTTTAGGTGCACAAGTCATGCATCTAAGAAGCTCTGCTCCCTCTAATAGGGCCTTATATGGCTACTGAGTGATCTGTGAGAAATCTACTATGAAAATGGACAGACAGTGCCTGGAACGTCAAAAACACTTTCACTTTTAGAATATCATCATCTTACCTGAAGCTCCTGGATAG